>JABASI010005097.1:0-12880 GCA_019776505.1 Tomocerus nigrus | reverse complement strand
TTGGCTTTGTTGAGCTGTTGAAATGTTATTTCCTTTTGATATTTCGGAACCTAATCCCAATCCTTAAAATACAAATAATGTATTGTTAGGGTACACCATCGATAATATGGTTAGATAATATTTTTTGTATCGAAAACTAACCAGTGCGTTCGGCGTTAATAATTTTTTTAAAAGATGCGGTTGCTGCCAACGCAGCCTTTCGTCGAGGTCGAACATCTTCCAGAGTCGTTGAAACATTTACGTCTGAATCCAATTGCAGCCCTTCGATTTAGAACATGGAAATGCATTTTAGAATTTCGACTTGCAAGTGTCAAATATAATTAAAAAAACTAAGCAGGCATTATTGCTCAATCCAATACTTACTAGTCAGAACAATTTTTAGTGGTTTAAGAAGAAAATTGGAATACGGACTGGAATTATTGACAGTGTGGTCTTCAACGATATCTACACAAGTCAAATTAATTAATATCCTATCGACAACATAATGGTATTTTCAATTTTCAACAACATTATTTTATCATTATAATATATATTTTAGTTACTTAATATTATTTATTCAACTTATATCTACCGTTATTTGTTGACGCTACAATTACGAATATATGTAAGATTACCATTGTTGGCAGGAGGTTCCTTTTCAGGAGAATTTGATTTATTTTCGTGGATGTTTATTTCTTGGTCTACGATTTTGCCAGTCTCCAAATTTAAAGTATTGCTTTCTGTATCGTCTTCGTCACCGTCATTTCCGAAATCTTCAGAAGAAGAAATGATTCCAGCATCCAACTCTAATTGTTTTTCCAAACATTCATCTTTAATTTCTATTTCTGTATCAGGATCGTATTCAATAACGCTGAAAGTTGGGCTTTCACTCAAAATGTTGACATCAGAGAGTGTGGTGTCATATTTGCTTGAGTACAAATATTCTAATCTTTTGTGATGTGTCAGTACTTCGTTGGTAAAGGAAATTATCAATTCTTGCATTTTGGTTTGTACTTTTTCCATAACTTCGTTAAGTTTGAATAATTTCTCCATTGACGAATAACAATTTGCGCAGACTGGCAAACTTCCTTGTTCCGCGAAATTCCATTGAAAACAGTTTTCGAAGACTTCGCTTGATAAGTGCTGAGCAACTTTATTAAAGACATTTTGATAATGCTTCAATTTTTCAGCGTCAGATTTCTCGTTCTCTTCGTAAACTTGTAAACAGATTAAACAGACGCTATCGCTATCTCCATCATCCCCACCAGCTACCCTTGGCGGAAGTAAGATAGTTTCCATCTTTTGTTCATTTCATATTTGCATGTTGACATATTTTCCAGATGTTCCAACTGAACTTGACCTTTGCACTCTCTCGGTATAGTAGCTCGAAGAAAAGTCAAGGTTAGCCAAGGCCAGCGGCAAACATTTCAGATCTGGAACTGATGATGATGCGCTTGGTATGATTGCTGGCTTACTAATGACTAAAACCAAAAAATTGGCTCATCCAAAAGAGCTGACAGCCGAAACCACCCCAGCCGACAGCCGCAAAAAACATACATTTTAGGCCAAGTCATTTATTTTTAAGTTAGGTTACTGTTAAATTAGGTTAGGTTATGTATTTTTAAGTGGGTTTGTTTAGGTTAGATTAGATTAGGTTAGGTTAGGTTAGGTTATTTAGGCCTATCCCTGAATTCGGCTGTCGGCTCTCTTCGATGAGCCCAAAAAATTAATGTGAGTGCGCAATTAAATCACTACTGAGTAGAGTACTAAATAATTTTTGTTAAGGTTATTTATTTATTACCGACACAAATCAAAACGTTAATCTGCTCCTGGAATATCCTCTGTCGTCTGCTGTGCTGTCTGTTCTGTTGAGATGTGAGACGTGAGATGAGTTGAGTTGAGTTTGAGAGTTTATTATTGAGTTACTTTACAAACAAAATATGAGTTTCCCTCAATTTATTACACCCTTGAAACTTGCTATATTCGACCCTTATGAGACAGTGAGACATGAATAAAATGTATTGGATGGAGTACTGGAGTAGTGGAAAGTGGAATCCTACCATTTAGAATTTGCCAATTTCTTAATCTTTATTTACTACATAAAAATGTTAGCTTGAAGAATAATAAAATGAAAAAGTATATAAGAAATGAAAAGTAGTTACGGTTTGCATTTGTTTCCAGTTTAGTAGTAAAAGAATGCTTTTTAAGATAATGCTAGCTTGAAGAATAATAAAATGAAAAAGTATATAAGAAATGAAAAGTAGTTACGGTTTGCATTTGTTTCCAGTTTAGTAGTAAAAGAATGCTTTTTAAGAATTCGAGCCTTGCATGGCGGGAAATCTAAATTCTAACAATTTAATATTCTAAGTTTGTTTATAATTTGTAAATCTAAAATAATTTGAGTTGTCACTTTGCCAGTTGTTGTGAATTGTCAACTGACTGTGAAGTGAAATAAGTAACAAATAAGAAATAAATATGAAATGAAATCTGGAAAAACTACTAGATTTATAGACGGTAATTCATATTTTTTTTCTAAAATTAAGGCAGGACGGCAGAATACCAAATACCAATTTTAACGAATTATTAAGATTGTAGCATCAAATCCATATATAATAACATGGTTATTATGATTCATGATTTTTTAAAAATTGTATTATTTTATAACTGGCAGGTACGAGACAAGAAGGACCCAAATCACTACTGACCACGACTTGGGGACAAAATGACAAGTATTTTAAACAAGGGACCACCATCATCTGGAGATTCTGAACATGCGAGCTCCAAAAAATGTTTTTTCTGTTGGACAGTTTTGAAACAGTTCGACACAGATAGGAGTATTTATCTGTGCCCAGAGAAGCATTTAAATAATTGCAAAAAATATCTAAATCCTAAATTTTTGGAAAGCCATTTCGCAGAAAAAGATGATTGTGATAAAATAATTCAAGAAACTGAACTTTGCTTGACATGCCATGAATCATCAGAAAAACTAGATATTGTAAACGACGTATTGGAATCTGTACAACAAGAATTGCGTGATCTTGTTGCATTTTTCAATAGTCACATTTCACATTCTCGGGATGAAAATGCTGACAAGGAATATATTTTAGGAGATGTAATATTAAACAATTAAATAATTTGAATGGTTGTTTCGATATTCTACTAAAACTGAATAAGTTATTGGTTATACAAAATCATTGTATTATTGAAATATATATATCTATTTAGGTTGATTCCCCCATCGACACTACATTCGATTCGGATAATGAAGGGAATTACTGCCCGTCAGACAATAGCGAGGTGGATAAATGTGACATCTCAAATGAACAGACAGGAAGGGTTGAAAAGAAGAAATTGAAGGCTGATTCTCTGACGTGTGGTCTTCAAGTGTGTTTAGAAAGTAATTTGTAATATTTGTATAATAGTTTTCAGCCACAATTTTTGGCATTTATTGGAAAGTCTATTAAAGAGATAATATATAGGTGTAAATTTGATGTCACTTTTTTAGGAATTGATGGCGGAGGAGATCGTACGTCCAACTGCACTAAATCACCGTCAAAACAAAAATTATTAAGACGCTCTACTGGATATCCTAGTTTGTCAAAAATTGAGGAATCGTCTCCACCACCAAAAAAGTAAGTTCAAAAGTTTTGGAAAATATTTTTAAAGGAAAAATGATATTGGGACTTGACATCCAAGTGTAGAATCAAAATTAAAATCTTATGTATGACCTACACATATTAAAGTTACTGGTGCATGCTATCAATGCCAATTTGGACTCAGACACAATATAGAATTTAATAGAATACAATTGGGTATTCAATTATTTTTGGGTTTTAACGTATCTAGGATATTACCCATTGTTGATTCAAATTGAAGGCACGGAATCTTTTATCGATAATACTATCGATATTAAATACGAGCTAATTGAGGAGACTTATGAAGAAGATTGCGATAGTGGTGAGTCATTCTAAAGCACTATTACGGTTTTTAATAACTATGTAAATCATAAAGTAAAGGTTGGATTTAATAATATCCTTTTCTGCATATAATATTTGTAGTTTAATCTTGACTATCGATAATTTTAAAATGTTATATAGATGTTTTCTTTTCCCATTTACCCTTTTCAACAGTTTTCATCAATACGAAGCAAGAACTAGTTCCGAGCTTTCACAAGGAAATTCAGATTATTCTAACACGTAAATTGAAACTACTGAAATATTTTATTATTGTTCTTGCTATTAAACTTGCTAAAAAAGGTTTTACCTGTGAATTACATTTTATTATGGTCAGGACTGTCACCTAAATATATCATACAGCCAATGTGCTTTATCAAGCAAACAACGTAATTTGGGGTTTGTTAAAAGAAAAGCCGCTCGTAACGCCACTGCTGCAATTGTAAACTTAACTAATAACCATCCAAAAAATACCTATTGTTCAAAAGATGACGGAAATGTTGATTCTGATCCGGATTTTGTGTACGTTTTATTTATTCTCGTCATGATTTTATTTTTCTGAAACAAACTACAGTAATGTATAAAAGCCTCTCAAATAATAATTTGAATCTTACATTTATCTCTTTAGATTGGATGAAAATGCAGATATGTCCAATGAAATTGAAGAACCAAAGGTACGTGGCGAAAAGAAACGAAAGATTTGCGGTTCTAAACTATTTCGCAAAAGCACATGTTCTTCTATGTCCAATGATAAGCCTAAGCGGAAACGGATTCGAACTGACTCCAATGAAATTGAAGTACCAAAGGTACGTGGCGAAAAGAAACGAAAGATTTGCGGTTCTAAACTATTTCGCAAAAGCACATGTTCTTCTATGTCCAATGATAAGCCTAAGCGGAAACGGATTCGAACTGACGTAAAGAGAAAGAGACTGGCATTAAAAAGCAGGGAAGGATTTATATATCCTTGCAGCATATGTGAGCAAAAATTTAATTACCATTACAAACTACGAATGCACATGAGAAAGGAGCACCCAGATGTTGTCGACGAGACTTATTCATATACAATTAAATGTAAAAAATGCGGTAGAAAATTCATGAACTCCGTAGCCTTAAAGCACCATGAAATAAAAAAGCACGGAAATGAAGACGACGACGAAGAAGAAGTCACAGAGGTACCCAATGAATACCCGTGTTCACTTTGTGATAAAACCTATCAACACCCTTGTGGTCTCCGGCGGCACATGTTGGATCACAATAGGAAAAGAGTGTACGAATGTGAACATTGCGAGAAAAGTTTTACTCAAAGAGTTAAATGGATTGCCCATCAGAAACAGCACATTGAAGAATTCAATTTTCCCTGCGACCTTTGTGAACTAAAGTTCAAACAGAAAATAGATTTGAAAGACCATAAGAGAGTTCATCAGAAACATGATTTCTTAAGAGACAACGATAAAGGGACTCATTATCAATGTGGTGTTTGTAATCAATCTTTCAAAAAAGAAGATGCATCCTTCTTTTCGGATCACATGTTTTTCCATTTGAATGAACACCCTTTCAAATGTAAATTGTGCGAGCAACGGTTTTCAACAAAAGTATTTTTGAAAAAACATCATGAAGAAGAGCACGGTGACTGTTTCCCATGTGGAATTTGTGGAAGTAAATTGAAGACACATCAGAGTCTGTCTGTGCATATGAAATCTGTTCATGTTAAAGAAAATTTAATTTGTGAAATTTGTGGACTTTCCTATAATAGCAAGTTACACCTCAGAAAACATGTCGCATCGCATAGGCCTAGAACATTAAATTGTGATCAATGCGACAAAACATTTGCCACCAGAGACAAACTTACTCGGCATATTAATATGGTCCACAAAAGATCCCTTGTCGCCTTCTGTGATATTTGTGGAAAGCGGTTTGGAAGCAAGTCTCAAAAGTTTCGGATACATATGCGCACACATACTGACGAAAAACCATTCCAATGCTCCGTTTGTAATGAGAAGTTTATTAGTAAGGACAAACTTCAATTTCACATGCGGAAAAGTCACGAAGTTGGAAAAATTGAATGCAAGGAATGTGGGAAAACGTTTAATAGACAGCCAAACTTCGCTTTGCATATGAGAACGCATACAGGAGAAAAGCCATATGAATGTTCAGTTTGTCAAAAGCGTTTCGACAGGAAACATAATCTGACAACTCATATGAGATTTCATACTGGAGAAAAACCATACAAGTGCAATTTCTGTGGAAATCAGTTCGCACGGAAAGATAATTTAAACACTCATTTACGGAAGTGTCCTCGGAATAACATGGCGGAATCAGATGAAGAATATCAATAATTACTTATGAATAAAACTTTTTAGCACGTCGGTGGTTTATGGAAGGCTGATGAATTATCATTATTTGATTTGTGCATGTGTATCTTTACACCGAATATTTTTTAAATAATTTTTATGCAGATGAAATGTTTTTATTATTTAGTGTCAGCGAGTTGTTATAAAACGGAACTAGTAAAATAAAGCCATGTAATTGTAATAATAATGGGTTGGACTGTTTTAGCAAATTAAATTAGCAGACAATGGTAATTTTCAAAAACAAAACAAAAGGCGTTCCGAAATAAGGAAATAAAAGTAACATATATGTATGTACAATTGTTGAAATTTCTAATTCTGTGAACAGAACGTTATAAATGCCTGCGTATTTCAATATCATTCAATAACATTCTCAATATTAAAGTATTTTCGTCCCGTTCAAGCGTCAACTTCAATTACCTAAATATATTCATAGGCCGCTATTTTCTTTTTTTTCACAATTAAGAAACGTTAAATCTCATTGTATACGAATATTTATACTACTGTCTTTACAAAGTAATTGATTCGGATTGGTATATTAATTTGGTATGTTGGAGGTCTATTAGTCGTCGTAAAGGCTTTTAGTGGGTCCCTTCTAAAGCATTTTTAAAAAACTGTTTCGCGTCGGAAAATCTTAGTCTTAAGTCCGGTTGAGGATGCCAAGAAGTTGTCATTACACAATTGTATCTGAAACAGGACAAACATTTAAAATGAAAAAGAAATTATCGCTTCAATAAAACAATGTGACCGCCTACTTGATTCGAACAGAATTGATATAGTTAATAAACTATCACTCTAATAGAAAGAACGATTAATATTTACAAGTCATTTGAGGCTCCAAATGGTCTCTCGAGTCGCAATCCACTTTCAAGATCTTCTACAAATTTAAGACTCCAAGACATTTGACTCCAGGGATTGTCACATAAGGAGAATAATTCCCAAACGGTAACGCCATAACTAGTATATATACAGATAATATATTGAGAACATTACCTCCATATTTCATAATAAAATGTGCAGTGACGAGCCACCGAGTGCATTGTCATAATTAATTTCTCAAATATTAAAAATAAGAGTTTCTTTATTTGTCTGCAATCAACTACGAGTGTCTAAGCATCAAATCCGTGAGTTCAATCTTCGATAAATAGAAGCCAGACATTTTAGAGAGTTATATTTAGTATTTAGTTAGTTAAGTTAAGGGAGTGATAAAAATCAACTTCCCTGTGAATATATATATATATCATATATTATATATAATACAATATAATATAATATATAAAATATTTTAACTTACGCCCACATGTCACTCTGAGTTGAAAACTTCATTTCTTTAAGGGATTCAAGTGCCATCCATTTCCAAGGAAGTGGGCACTAATTATGCAACAAAATCCAGAAAAAATATATAAATCAATGCACCAAATCAAACAAATCTCCAATTCATTACTCTTTTTATGTAGTTCGACTGTAAAATAGCCGTCGTTATCATGGACATATATAAAATAACGGATATTACAAATAGCGTAGAAATAAAAACATACTCTGGTTTTCTTAGTGTAGTTTTCACTGTTTTGGAGTACTCTGGACATTCCAAAATCCCCAATTTTGGCTTCGTTTCTTACAGAAAGCAAAACATTTCTTGTCGCTAGATCCCCATGTAAGACCTTCAAATTCACCACACAAAGTTTGAAATTAGTATTATTTCCGGTAATAGTAATTGGATAATACCTAAATACCAAATTATCAGGATGCATAGTATAAATATGGAAATTGGCCTTTCTGAATATTCAGTGAAGAGTTTCCTTATTTTTGAAGCAAATGAAAGTTTTTTACCACACAGTAAACACGGAAATAAAACTGTCGTAGGCAAGGAGGAAGAAATCGCACTTACACTTAATTGTCTTTACAATTAACTACCTACATAGATGTAGCCTTCGCGGAATTAACAAATGTCCAGTATCCTACTTACTTTTCCTTAACCGTATTTCAATATTTCTATGATCAAATAGGTATATCTGTACACTTGCTGATAAGAAACACATTTGAAATGATGTTGAAATCCTTTTCATATTATTATAAGTAATTAAACTAGTTCTTAGCTCTAAATAGACCGAAAAAGCCCATGTGAGACATACAAACATAAAAATTTCAACATTGTTAAAGCCAATGTATTAGTTATTAGCTATTACA
Source organism: Tomocerus nigrus (assembly GCA_019776505.1). Lineage (NCBI taxonomy): Eukaryota > Metazoa > Arthropoda > Collembola > Entomobryomorpha > Tomoceridae > Tomocerus > Tomocerus nigrus. Next base: position 4,413 of record JABASI010005097.1, on the reverse strand, counting down.
ATAGTAATTACACAATTAGATCACAAATGCAGATTTAATTTTGATGTAGCTATATAATAAGAATATAAATATCAAAATCTAATTGAGACACACCTTCTTAGTTTCCAAGTATTTCCATTCCATTTGCAATTTGGTAGGACCATAGGAATAGGTCAATTGTTGACATTTTTGTTCCTCTTGGAAGATCAGATTTTACTTCTTCTACTGCCCTGTATACACATATCCAGGAGCATTAATTCCTTTCTACTTCATTTGATAAATGGGGATTTTTCAGTTATTTAGTTTTATCACTTTATATTGAAATCAGGTTTAAGTTGACCATCTCGAGTAACCATATTGAAGAAAGTTTCCTTTCGGGCTGTAATATAATCTAGCAGGCTTCCATTGTCACAAAATTCTACTCCAATTAAGATATTACCTGCAAATTTTAAATTGATGCCCATTAGCTAAAAGCATACTTGACTAATAATTTTCAGTATTTTTGTAAACGCTCGTAGAATGTCTTACTACAAGAAGAATCATCGTCACTGTAGGCTGCTACAAGACTGACTATATTTTCGTGAAACCCAATGAAAGCCATAATTTTGAGTTCATCAAGAAATCCTTTAAAATCAGCCATATCAAGACGAGGTTTTGTTGTCTTAATGGCTACTTTGACATCTGAGTCTTTGATCTTCACCGTTCCTTGACGAACAATCCCGAATTCTCCAGAGCCCAACACTCGATTTCCTGTAGGGCATTTTCAAAGATTTATTTTAAATAAAGTTGAATGTAAATCTATTAAAATAAGTTTTGTATGTAAAATAAAGCTTAGATAATATTTAATTAAATATTAATTGCATTAATTATAATTACCAATACTCCAGCGGTCCCTGGGGACTTCAAACTCGCCATTATACGGTTGCTTCAAAATAGAGAAATGTTCGTCGAAAGCATCTTTAGTGTACTGCGTACATCCTTCCCGAAAATTGTCTTTGATCTTCACCGTTCCTTGACGAACAATCCCGAATTCTCCAGAGCCCAACACTCGATTTCCTGTAGGGCATTTTCAAAGGTTTATTTTAAATAAAGTTAGATATAAATCTATTAAAATAAGTTTTGTTTGTAAAATAAAAACTTAGATAATATTTAATTAAATATTAATTGCATTAATTATAATTACCAATACTCCAGCGGTCCCTGGGAACTTCAAACTCGCCATTATACGGTTGCTTCAAAATAGAGAAATGTTCGTCGAAAGCATCTTTAGTGTACTGCGTACATCCTTCCCGAAAATCTTTCATTAACTGGACAGTTTGAACTTTACGCACAGCTTCTTCAAACTTAAGTCGTCGATACATTAGCAGAATCACTCCCATGAAAATTAATATTGCTACTCCACTGGACACTCCCAAAGCTATCTTCAAAGCTGTCGATAGTTCTAAAGGGATATTAAACCAAATTTTTATATTTTACGCAATAATATTACTCATAATCGAAATTAAATTTTTATTTTAAACATGGTGGCCTAAAGGGCATGAAATATAGAAAATAAATGATTATCTGCGAACCATTTGGCAGATATGAAATTGTGATGGTTTTTGAAATGTTTCCCTTAAAGTTCGTTCCCAAGCATTTGTAAATGCCCGTGTAGTTTTCCTTCATCCGAGGAAATGTTATTTCAGACCAGACTTCATTTTTTTCGATATCATCGCCAAAGGTGACAAATTTTTTGAATTCCTAATATTTCCCAAACGGGATTTTTAATCAACCATAATAGTTTCAATCTGGATAAATTTAGAAGGAAAGTAGCTGGCAAAGAGTGTGTACCGGTTTCGGCAGTTCCCATTTGATTTCTGGTGGTGGTTTTCCTCTAAAACGGCAAGACATGGAAACGTTCACTTTATTTTCCATTGTAACTATATCGTCTGTTGCTGCAAGGAGTTCCGGTTCAGACGAAACTAAGGATAATTATTTTAAAATTCATTTATTGATTATATGCTCAAGCCTATGGGTATATTATATCGAAGATCTATAAAAATACGATGTGAACAGTATAATAGTAATCGAAGAAATATTAGAACAAAGTAAAATGTTACATTCTATCGACACCGTTCGTGAGAGGTTAAGATAATTTCCGGACTTTAACAAAGGAGAATAGCATGTTATGTTTTGAGTTGTGTTTCCATGTTCGAGTCCGAAGATTATTGAGTTGGTGACCATTCTAGAGCCGTTTTCGTTGTACACTTCCACGCTCCCTATGCATAAATATATTATATCACCCAATTTCATTTTGCTTATAATTTACATAAATAATAAAACATGATTTGAAAGAAGAAAGTTACGGATTTTTTCAAGAGCTGGGTCAGATTCATAAGTTATTACTGTTCCAAAGGCAAAATAAAACACGGACACCCAACAAGTTATATTATATTGAAATTCAGTGTACATAATTGAATCCTTTTCATTTTTCTCCATAAATAGCATGTCTTCGATAATTACGTCAGGTATCATAACTGAAGTTAAAATAACAATATATTAATCTCTTGATCACTTACCAAACCTATTTTGAAATATTTAACATCGAAATAAATTAAAATAATGAATTTTTAAAACAAAAGTCAAAGAATTTACTAAATTCTCGATCCAAATAATTATTTCCATGGAAGAGACTAAAGATTCCTTTTTGAATTATGAGGTGCCCATCAACTTCAGCGTAAAACACAATGCTGTTAGTTGTCGTATTTCTTACGAACACAGCTCCGACCTCTTGATAACTTATCTGCTTGCATTCGTCACAATGTTGACTCTCACTCAGGAAGTTTGTGCAGGGACGATCCTGCTTTCATCAGTCATTTTTATTGTCGGTCAAAAACTTAAAAGCATTTAGAAGCATTGTGGATTACAAATATAAATAAAATTTCTTACAAAATCAGAATGGCTGAAATAATTCCAAAAATCTACAAAATGAGGAAAGGATTTGGCAAATTTGGATATTTTAGCGCTTGCTTTATTCGGTACCCACTTGAACAGAATGGCATTATCTGGCATTTCTTTAATTACAAGAGTTGCTTTGCACTCGCCTTCGTTCTGCGGTCTCTCCCATAATCTTTTAAGGTCATCTAAATCGAAAGGATTTATAATATTATACTCATCATCTAACAGCACTATACTTGTATATAACATATAGTTAATATATACCTATATACATTTAATTAAACGATAATACAATAATAATAATAATAATAATAATAATAATAATAATTTATTATCAATTCTAATATATGTTGAATGAATTATATATTATTGTGATCTTGACTTCTTAGTTGCAAAATAAACATACTTACTGGTAAAAATATCCCTTGGAACGGTTACATTTGTAAAGGGTTTTATCTTCCTCGGATTGTACTCTACGTAGATTCTTTCGCATTCATTTTCTCTGGTGGCAACTTGGCAGATGTATATTAAGTCTATCTTTCTCCGGTCATAAATAACTGTGAGGTCTGCAATATATTCCACTGGGTTAGCTGTGATATTCTTGCTCACAAAGTTGCTAATTGTCTTAACTCGACTCTAAAAAGCAAAGGTACACAGTCACAAAATTAAATATCATGAAAAAATAACAAAACAGTAATTCCTGTCCCATTCTAAAACACAGTCCGTATATATAGTCTGTATATACGTACGCTTGTTCATAATTAAATATAATCAAATTATTGGAAAAAATCCAAATCAAATATTGAAATAATCTTCTTGTGGTTACAGAATCGTTAATTTAATCTGATCTACTAAATTCTCCGTATTAACGTTTAAGTGATAAAGATAAATGGCAGGATGAATGTATTTGCAAATTAGACAGTTGTGATTAATTTGTGATATTATTTCTTACCAAACTATCAATTGTGTAAACCCATTCGATTGGCTTATTAAACGTGCACTGAAGTGAAATCAGATCTTCACTCAATGCTACAAATCGTTCGACACTTTCGTCCGGAGCTCGAGATTTTACGTTTAACACTACTGTTGGTCTGTGCATCAAATCTTTGTCACTAGTGCAATTAAGACAAAAAGAAGGAGTAGAAATGATGCACAAAATAAATATGATAAAGTAATTGAAAGTCACTGACAAAAATTTGACGTTGTACATTTTTTTTAAATTGTCTTGTATTAGAGTAATATCTAGTAGTATGATACCTAGGTAAAATAGGTATTATACTTAGTGTTTGTATTTATAAAAAATAATTTGCTATTTTCTATCGCACTGCTCCTATATATCTGTATAAGTATAATATATAGAATTTCCCATTGCACTTTTCCTTTTTCTACCAACCTAACCAACACCTAGAAAGTGTTGTTGGAGTTGATGCATCAATGCTAGAGTGGCGAAGTTTTTATTGAACGAGATAATTTGCTTTTCATAATGAGCATTATTAT
>JABASI010005096.1:0-12883 GCA_019776505.1 Tomocerus nigrus | reverse complement strand
ATACTGTGAAAACAAAAGAAGAGAGAGAGTGTGTGAAACCCAAAGTTAAGTACCAACATCAAGAATGCTCTAAATAAAACGAACAATAACAGCCAAATACTTAGTCAACTCCTATGGAAGGGATTTTTAACAGTTAAAAGTAAAAGTACGTAGCACAAAAATAACTAAATATACTACATGTAACGTAACGTGTAACTAACCGTATAAGTCAATGATACAACAAGATTTTAAACATCTCCTTATAGGAATTTAGTTTATCGTAAGCAAATAAAGTGGAGGCGGAAAACAGTGTTAGGATGCAGATGCTAATGTTTATACATGTAGTTACAGTAGAGTAATAAAACTAAAATGAATCTTTATTACGCTGTGTTCATTCAGATACCTACCATAACTATCAACAAAGCAAATGAGTTCATCTAAATAGCGGAGTAGATAAGAAAATATCCAAATTACTTTAGTGCATAGGTACACAATTTATCGCAGTAAAATCCTAGATACTATATCTGTCAGGACATTCTAGAATTTCATTTTAATTTGATATTTTCTAACCAACAGGTAAGAAAGGGAAGTTAGAGTGCATCTTAGTCGTTACAGTATATGTACATGCTTGCTGCGTTTACAAATCACATTTCTTGTTTACACCTAAGACACTGTTGAAGATTGCCAACCTATGTTTGAATGTCGTTTGACTTGACGAAGCAAGATAACTAGGTACATTTCCTTCACAATGTTTTAACATGTATGAAGCTTGCAGACACTATAAATGTTAGAAATACAAGTTCAACTGTGGTTGTCTATGTGCATGAATATTGTGCATATTTACTTGGTATGAATGTGAATATGTAAATGGTAAACTTCTATAAAAACACATTGCACAAAATGATTTGTTTTAACTTAATTACTTTGGTAGTCAAGATTAATAACTTTACATGTATGAGTATATGCAGCCCATGTGTGTATCTGTACTTAACATATTATTATATTTAAGATGTAAGTTTAATAAGCACCAAAAATAAACCTATAACTATATATAGTAAATAATAATACTATTAAGTATGACATACCTATAGTGATTAACTAACTGAAAAGTTATCCCTTGCTGGGTGCAGGTTACCTACAACGTAATATTTAACATGTAGTATATACAACTACTTAATTATATACCTAATAAAGTTAAGTATCTTAAACATACCAATTAGTGAATAACGTACCGTAACATAACTCACATTATTTCAGCACTAAATTATTCGTGGGCGGAAATCCGAATTGTTTTTGCACTTCTCTAAATAATACATAGTCTTGTAATTGCGAGTGCATGCTATTAATATGTATACTGTGTAGAGGAACACTTTCTGGGTGTTGGTTTTGCTTTGAGACTGTAAGGAAACACTTTACTATACCGCTTCCAAGAACATCTTCAAAATGCTACTAAACTGCTTGCCAGTTTAATCTAAGACTCAGTGCATTTTCTGTGACTACTGCTAAACTAAACTATAACAAACAATGGATGAAGTAGATATTAATATGTGTATCATTCTCCTATTACTGGTTTTATACTGTGTGAAGTATCGATCTATAAATCAGAATATCACTTTGTTTAGTGAGATTCACTCACAAAAATTCTTGTGTAAAGAATTCAATATTAACTGTAATCTTATGTGATTTCTTCCTGTTGTTCGGAATCATTATGCCATGTGTGTAACTAATAATTAAGATTTCGTACTACTAAAACACAGAGTTTATTTGATTGTTCAAATTCATACTGTAGTTGTAATATGTAACTTAGTAAGTGAAATATTCATTTAGATACTGATACACTACTATAAGCTAAAATAAATTATGAATTTCTGATTTTGGTAAATTCCAAGCGGAACAAATACATCCGTCTGCATTTACAAGCTATTAAAGCGAATGAATTGTGTATGAGTAAACTTTATGCAGATTATTACAGATTAAAATCATAAACAACTTTAGAGGAGTGACTGGAATTATTGTACTTTTTTCTTAGATATTAGACACTGTAACCGTAAGGCATAAATACATACACATACTTCGATGATAAAAACAAATTCGAGGAATGGGGATGACAAATTAGTGCATTCTCTCAACTAGACTTTCGTAAACTGGATTGTGCTAATTGTGTGCATCACAATGTCCACAATACACAGTTTTATGGAGCAAAAATGTTATAAAATCTTAATTTTAAGTGCATTGCTGGTACTGCACTCACTCCCAATCCCAATCCCAAGTTTCCCAAGTAGTCCCAATAGTCCCAAATAATAATTATACTTTATATCTGACCATTTTGATACAATACTGTTGTATTCTAGAGTGGATCAAGGTACTTAATTTAGGACTTTCACCATGTAAATGACATTCGTCCTCTGACGCCTAAATAGCGCTTCAAAATGTTTTTCACGTAATTCTTAGGTTTAATGATTTTTATTTATTGAAGTGAAAGTTTAATTTCCTCCAAAAAAAGGTACGAAAAAATATTTTGCCCGCTATTGAGGCATAAAGACGAAATGTCATTTACATGGAAAAAGTCCTACGTTAAGTTACTGTTGATCCACTTTGTATTATCTTGAAAAAAAGGTTATGTCGTCTAAAAGGTAATAATAGCTTGGAATATCTCAAGAATAAATTCTAAAAATGCTATGCATATAGCTCATTAAAGTTGGATGCAAGGGATTTGAGTGATCCTTTATTGTGTAGTCGACATTCGACAGCCAAAACCCATCCAGACCTTGACAGGTCTCCTCATGCTCATGATTACAAGTTATAATTATGTGCCTGAATCTGAGAACATGTACCGTTAGTAGTCATGTCACGTATCAAAACAAAGGTTATGATACAGGTGTTGTCGTTTATCTAATATGTACAAGTTTGAGACACAAAATCAGTACTAGAATTTTAATGTTATTTGAGTTATTTACAAATAGTCCAGCAATTTTCGAATAGATTTCTGCTGCATTTCATTGACAATGAATAAGCAGCTACATAGTATGCAAAATTGTGAAAAATATGGTGTGCAATAATGTAAATCCTAGTATTTAAAACCAGATATCTTCATCAAGAGGAAGTCAGTAATACATGATTTGTAACTTATGATGATGTGCAAAAGTTTCTGTCCATAGCCAAATTCAATCAACTGGACGAGACAAAATTATTTGTATTACCTGTGTAATCTTCTAAATCAATGAAAACCCTGTTAACTTCGATGGCATGGAAAATTCATGAATTTATAAGTAGACGACACAACATAGTTTGCATTTAAGATCTGTGTACTCTACTCTACTTATTTATGTAACTAGTAATACTTTATTTGGGCACAATTAGCCATTTTATCTAAGTTGTTTTAAGATAATAAATCGCAAAACTATCTGCAACTGTATTAATAACATAAATCTAACTTAGTTATTTATTGATAAGTGAATACACAACATGCACATAAAATAGTATTCCTATATATCTTGAAAGAGGTACTTGTTATAAATACTTTGCTAACATGCAACAAGAAAGCAAAATTTTATCAGGTATTTAAACACGGAGGATTATTTTTCCCTTGCCACCACAAACTCTTGGGGAAGCGGAGTAAACGATGGATTTCCTTTTGCAGGGATATCCACCAATCCATTGACCAACAGAGTCAACCAGACACTTCTACAATTTGGACTATTTGCGATACACCTGAGAAGCGTTTGGGCTGCTTCCTGTTGAAGTACATAAAACATGAGAATTTAATATTTTATTGGGTATTCCACCAAATAATAATCAATAATAGAAAGGTAAGACTGAAAGAAAGTCAATAAAACATATTTTAGTATTTTACCCTCAGGTTTTTGTGCTGTTCCAAATCCAGATACAAAATTGCCCCATCCACCACTTTCATCAAATCATCTTCTGATACATCAATTGACTCACATAATTGGGACATTCCCTACAAAAATAATTACTTTTATTGTAGAACTGAAGATTTTGTGATTTTCATATCCAACAAAAACATAAGACATTGCTTTGATATACTAAATAGTAGTCGTTTGTACCTGCAAAACTGTTAGTTGCAGTTTGTATCCTTGAGTGTACGTATAATACTGCCGGAATTTGTTTTTGACTTTCTTACTTTCTCCTGCCAGCATAATTATTAACGCAGACAATTTTGGGAAAACTTCTTCCGACGTTCGTTTTCTTAGGAAAGGGCCGCATGCAGTGCACATGGTCAGTAACAGTTCAAACGATTTACGTACAACTACATAATCCTTTTCGGTCAATCTAGATAAATATATTTCATTAAGTATTATTGCGTAAAAAATTAACAGCGTAATTAACACAAATGAGATTTTTAGCATTTAATATTTACTACTAAATTGAGAAATTGAGAAGTGTGCGACATTAGTGTCAGAAAATCATGGTACACGCTACACAGCGCATTTACATACCTTGGAACTAGGTTTTGCCAAATAGTGTGACCTAATGGTAAAAGGGTATTTTCGTAGTCTTTAAGGAGGGTGATGCCTTTAATAAGGGTATCAATAGCCACTAATCGTACAGTCCTTTCTTCATTCGGCAAAAAATTCAAGACGCGACGAGTAATACGTAACACCAGCTTCAAACTCTCGCTTAACTGATCCTCTTTTTCGTCATATTCTTTTCTTGGTAGTTCTTCGGCATCTGAAGTTTCATTTTCCTCATTTATTTTACTTTGCTCGCTTACATCATCTTCCATGTCAAGGCCAACAGCAGTTTGATATTCAATCATCTTCAGATACAATCTTTTCGTTGTTAGACCATCACATTTTCGAATTGACTGAGAGATATTGTCCTCATTTATGGCAGCTTTTGACGTTTCAAGCTTATTCTGATTTTGGAACCACAGCGAAGATATAAATGCAAAAAATATTCTCGCGTAAACTAATTGCATATATCCTCCATTAAATTCGTCACAACTTTTTTCAAATATTTGATCGACTAATTCAACAAAAACATCCGAGCTGAAGTCAAAATACTCGGCAAGAAAGAGAAGAGCATTTGGACAGTTAGGGTGCACGGATAAATTAGAAATTCGAACACTAAGTTCGCTCATAATGAGGTCAATATTCTTCTGCATTAGTAAAATTAGTGAGCCGTTAATTTCTGGGCACGAGTTTGCTATTTCTTGCAAACATCGCGCCGCTACAGTACTAATAATAACTGAATCTTTTGTTCCGGAATTTTCAATTAACGTGTACAAAGAAACAGGAAGAACATAAGACGGACTTATCTGGGTTAACACAGTTAAACCTTCTAAAAATAAGGCTTTCTTCTTTTCCGCCAGAGATTGAACATTTGGACTTTCTTCCGACACAGCGCAGATTGCCGTTTCCGTTGATTCGGTATCCAAAATAGAAATATACATAGTAGCAAGATTAAGTATTTGATAGGGCTCTAATGTTCTGGTAGAAGTGGCCCCTTCAAGAGGTAAAGCCTTATAGTAAGCTCGAAGAACTTCATTGAAACAAAATACCGTTCCATTTGATATCGAATTACTACTTACATTACTATCGAATTGCGAAAAATAAGAATTAAACTCGTCTACAATGTCCTCTAAATTAGCAGCTAAAAAAATATTATGACACACTTGAGAGCAAGCACGAACTAGGGGATCACATACTCCTCCTTTGTCATATTCAGCAAAATTTTTCAGTGACAAGCAATGCGATGTTACTGTAGATATCACAGGAAAGTACGCCTGCAATTCTGTAAAATTGATCTTCAGAAAACATAGTACAGACGACACTTGCTTCAACACAAGTAAACAAGAATTTGAGTCATTGCTTTTATGGAGTAAAATTGATCTCTTAGTCAGTGACATTAGTTGATCAAAATTACATGCAAATAAACTTTTCTCTGAAAGGGAACTAAGAAAAGAATTTGTATTTTTCAATATCAGCAAATCCTCATCACTTCTTAAAATCCAAACATTTCTCCAAAGAATTTCTAGACACCCACGAAGTTTACTGCAAATAAAATGGACGAATCATTTGAAAAATATATAATATACGTTAAAACCATTCTCATTTCGATTTTAGTTGGTACTTCAGACTACAACAAAATATATCAATGAAAATATTTCTTACTCGTTAACGGAGGAGATTAGCTCAACGCTGAATTCTAATAGAGCTTGGCGGAAATGCAGTGATGCATGGATTACTAGTTCATCACTTATCATTTCAACAACAATTTTTAAATTTTGATCTGCTTGGATAAGGTTTTCTGCTGGAGCATGACTGATACATACTTTAACGGTTTGTCCTAAAACACGAATCGAGTTCTAAAATAATAAAATTGTAAATGTTAGCATTGCATGAATAATTTGTAATACAGTACCCAATTAATAAAATAAATTCAAAAGAAAAATATCAGGAACACCTTACCAAAACAATCTTTTTCCGTACTCGTCCTACTTTCGTAGAACAAGTTTTTCTCAAGCTGGAGACAATACCCGGAAAAAATGCAAATAACTGCTTACATGCGGATTCTTTCCCATTACAACCCACCACAAGAATCTCCAAAATTTGCAAAGCTTGTAAACTAAAACAGAAAAAAAAGTTATTTTGGGGATTTATATGTATGTTTTTACCATGATCTAATTACACCTAAGAATTTGACTTTCTTTACCGTATTTTTAGTAATGTGTCGTAATTAATTAGTTCTAGTAGTATAAATATAAAAAATCCAACGATTTTGATCCTTTCTGCATTGAATAATTCATCAAAATGAAGATCCAAACTGCGTTTTAAAAGAGTCAAAGTACAGCTAACTATTAAGTCCAACTCTTGCTCACTTAGCTTCTTATTTACTGCAAAAAAGGTACATCTATGAAATATTTTTACTATACAATTTAAATTAAAGACAAATAGTATTTTTCCGTTTCCTCCACGTTAGAATTTCGGGAGAAAATTACACTCACCTACAGTAGGATCATCGGCAGACACAAGGGCGACATTCAGTCTTTGAAATAATTCTACGAACAAATCATAGGACTTTAGTTTTGATTTTTCCAAAATTTTGGTCAGGCATATGAAGAGACATATTCGTTCCCTTTCTCTGTAGGAAGGAAAGATAAGCAAAATTGACTGTATTAATTTAATTAGTTTTACAGTTAATTCTTGTTAAATCCTAGTGTAAATTTTAAACCATTAATTATCATTCTTTCAGAATGTTAATACAAGAAACTTACTTCAGCCTGCTTAGAAACTTCAGATGTACTGCAATAGGAAAAACAACGTACTCCGATACATTGCCGTCCAAGTGCTGTATATCGTCTAAAATCTTGGAAAACTCTTCCAAATTACTTTCGTTTGGACTGCGTAAAATGTTGGAACAGTAAGGTTTTAAAAGTAAAAACTCTTTCGATTCTTCTGCCACCGCAATTTCATTTTCACGAGCCATAATATATTATTAAAAAACCAATTTATTCTAACTCGTGGTTCATTTCCTTTAATCACGTCTTTGAAGGTTTGCCGCGCTATAGAAATCACATTATTAGACAGATTGGCAATTTCACACACAGCAATCGAAAGTTTCTTTATAGCTTTCTCTTTTTACATGCAAACACAGAATAAAACTTTCACTACACTTACCTACACCTAATAATAATATTATTATTCACAAATTCTTGGAGAAAAAATCCGACGCCTCAATTAAATGATATCAAATACCAGCCAAACCAACGAGCAACGCTGCCTGTTTCATCTTCCAGATATTTTCAAATTCAATTTTCAGATTCAATTTTTTATCTCATTTACGTCTTTTTAGCAGGGAGCGGGGCAGCGGGGTGCAGCCGAGCTTCTAATTCTAGGATGGAGAAGAATGAGAATGGATGAAAGCTACAATTTCTGAGATTACGTATTCACCCCTGTTATTTCACTTTATTTTATTATCTGAGACAATAGTTATCATTTTTTTCAAAATCATACCATTTTACACATTATTATCGTACATAAAAAGATTGATGCGTTAATGTAATGGCAGCTTATCCACACAAAACAGTCAATTATTTAATAATTATTAAGACCTTTCACAATATTCACAGCTAACTAATGTAAGTATTATAATATATATATTACTGTATGTCTGGTCTACCTGTACAGTACAACTGCTACAAATGTATCATAACAATAATAATAACAACAGTAACAAAATAATAAAATTATTTATAACAGTAATAGTCGTATAAATCGTAATGTAATAGATAGCCGAAATCTTCAGCTTGACATTATATTCCACACACTTCTATCTATATAGGTATTACTGGTCTCGAACAGAGGATACAAATATTGGGAGTATTTAATTTTTCTATCCAATGATCTGTTCCACAAGATGCTTCAGTTTAAGCCCCTCAAGGATATACAGAAGATCAGCTATTGTTGCATCCTCACGTTCTTGTTCTGTCCACAGTTTCAGCATATACGCTCCTGCTCCTTCCTTTTGCTCATCGACAAAAAATTGTATCTGTAATAGCCAAGTACAATAATTTTATTTACATTTCCAGGCAAGGGTTAAAATTAAATAATCCCAGCACAGCAGGCATAACTGAATACCAGAACGATAATATTAATCTCAATTTCAACGTTACCTCATCTTCTGAAAAACCTAGTTTAGGGGCCACTTTTTTCCACTCTATTCCCAATCCTTTTCCTAGTGCATTTTGTTCTTCTTCAGTCAGATTTCGTACTCTTTCCGAGACTTCCCCCTCTTCCTCACCACTATCTGAATCTCCTTTGCCGTCAGGGCGAAGTATTTCGTCATCGTCAGCACCTCCTTCCATTACTTGTTCTCCCTCTACTGGTGCATCTCCATCATCGTTGTCATTTTCTACTGGAATTTCGTTACTATGTTTTGGTTCCATGGGTTTTCCGGTAACTTCGTCTTCTATTTCTTCTTTTATTACAGGTGTTTCCATATCTATCGCTATTTTCTTCAGAACAAATTCCAAGTAATTTTGAAGGGGATGAATAGGAGAACCACCAAACATTTGAAAAAAATATGGACTTCTTCGAGCTAAAAGTCGCAATGCCCTCCAGCCAAAATTTGCATTTCCCAAAACTCTGAAAATTAATATTAAAATAGACATAAATAATATAATGTACTTACAAATTCAAATTGACAGCAGAAATAAAACATCATAATATCTTACTTTTTAGGTTTTACTTCACGCTTCGAAGGATCTAAAATAACAGCAGGTGGAGTTGGCTCCGGATCTAACTCTTTCATAGCTTCCACAAAGAAAGTTTCAATAGGAGGCATGAAATCTCTTCCTTTTGACCTACATGCTTCCAAATTATTAGGGCATATATTCCACAATCTAGATAATTCGGAACTGAAAGAGAATAATTACACATTATTGGTAAATATCACACTTAAATAGAAGTTCAATATATTAATAGTGTTGTTGTAAGCGGTTTTAGTTATTTTTATTACTTTCCGAGGTCATATTTATTATTTGCATAAGCATCTTGTAAGACATCTCCTAACTCCTTTCGAATCTTCTTTTTAGGTTTCTTGTTTATTGCTTCCTCTAACTGAGAGCCGAGTTCGTCGCCACCCCTGCCACTAATCTTTTTGTCCTTTTCTTCATCACCTTCGATCTTTTCGTCTTTGTTCTCAATAGTATCAGGGGCCATTACAGTGGACACAACAGGTTTTTTAAATGGTTGGCACCCGTCATTCTTCCATTTATTCCACAATTCTTCTCGCTAAAAATATCATAAATTGTTAGTGTTTAGTATTAGCAATATTTATCAATACTTAAGAACAACGATGTTTATTTGTCGGTCTATAATATTTGATAGTACTTCGCACAAAAAGTTGCATTTTGATAAAGAAGTCGCATCGCAGCTGAATCATACATCATACATACGGATGAAAAAATCACTTCTACACAGACTGAGTATATCATAGTAAAATACCTTCATGATGTGCTGAATTGAGAACACGAATTGAGGGCCATTTGGAGGAATTTCTGCCATAAGCTCATAGATTTTGTCTGAGGCTTTCCGTACATATTCATGCTGCTCTTCACTCAAAGACTGACTCTCCCTAAAATGAAACAAAAAAATTAATGCAATTATCAGCATACAGCATTGCAATTTGAATTTTAAAACAGTAAAAAACTTCTTACGTTTTAAACTTCACGGATAACGTCAAGTATTGGAGTATAATAATAATTTGAACCAAAAAATATCGTCGAAAACTAGGGTCCCCCATTTGCAATTCCAGTAATCTACGATTTGTCAGATATTTTGCAAAATATAACTTTTCGTCTCCTAATTTCGGTATTGTAGTTAACGTAGAAAGATTTTTTTCTAGTCTATCCGGGCGACTAACAGAAGGTACATCCTCCAACTTGAAATATGAGAATGCTCCTAATACATCTTGAGTGTACTATAATTGAAAATAAAAATATTAGTTGATATTAAGTATATAATAATAAGATATGAGCAATACAATTAGATCATCAAACAAGGGTGCCTTTCTCCTGCCTTTGGCTGCTTATATACCGGAAGTGAAAGCCAAAGGGGGAAAACTAGTGGTTGAGACATTTATCTTGTTGAATAATCCTACGAAGAAATATTTTTTTTACTGACCATGGTAAACGTTTTCCAAGCTATTTTGTTATAACACTGGTTAGGATTTCGAAAAAAGTCTTGAAGAGACC
Source organism: Tomocerus nigrus (assembly GCA_019776505.1). NCBI lineage: Eukaryota > Metazoa > Arthropoda > Collembola > Entomobryomorpha > Tomoceridae > Tomocerus > Tomocerus nigrus. Next base: position 2,184 of record JABASI010005096.1, on the reverse strand, counting down.
AAAATTTGACATATAGATTATAGTCTACTTTCAGTCGATTTTTCTTTTCTTCTTGTGTTAAGGAAACAATTTTATCCAGGCCAGGGATACTGATACTCATCCCTTCAAACAATTTATCATCCATATCCTCAGTGATTTCCATTTTGTCGTCTGGATCATCGGATCCATCACCAGTTTTGTATGCAGTTGTGTTTTCCGAATTGAACTCCGACATTATGTTAAGTCCGGATCGCTCCGAAAATGGAAAATAATTGGCCAAAAAAATTAGAATTCGTCCACAAAAAATTGTATTTTGAGCCCTAGAGTGGCGCCGCAATAAATCTAAATAACATTAACAACACAACATGAGTTCACACATCTAATAATATTATAATATAATATATAAATCGTAATATTATACAGAAAGAAGCAATTGATTACCATTGCACATACGCAGAACAACATTTTTCCCAGAATTGAGAAAAAATGGCTCTTTCCAGACATCAAGCCGTTGCTCAACAAATTCAAACACGATCTCGCAATCTTGCAAATTACTCAGCTCCACTAGATCTGTAATTAGGGCTATGGGTAGAGATGGTGTAGATATTTCTTCTCGTGCTAATTGTATACTCAATTCTAAAAATGTAGGCCAACTTTCCTTAAACGGAAGAACAGAATCAAGAAAATAATCTCTCATTAACTGATCCACTAGAATTCGCTTTTCATTTATTTCTCTGTAACAGAAAAAACCCAGATTATTAGTTAACCTTGTTTGGGACAATTAATGGCAGGGTGTAATTGATCAAAACGATTTAGTAGCTGAACTTTATTCTTACTCGTCATCCAAAGCATTGTACAGACTACGAAATTCATCTATAACATCAGTGTAGTTAAAATCGTTTTCGCCATTAGTTAATACAGATGCAAATAGACTCTGCGAATGATAAAAATGAGCACTTTCAAAATTAGTATTAGTCAAGAAAAATCAACACTTCCTCCCTTTTATGAATTAGGACTTACAAAAAATTTGTTTTTCGTGGCCAAAAATCCACCCACGTCTTTCCTGTCCGATGTAAGTTGCATACTGTCGTCCATTGTATTGACAGAATTTTCATTACTGGTTGGAGTGGATGCCGTTGACTGCCTTGTTGTTTTACATGGTGAACTTGAATTAGAATTGGATGTTGAGGATCTCTTTACCTTCCTAGGCGATTCTACATCACACGAACTGGGGGTCACATTTCGCTTTGGCATGATTATACAGGCGTTTCTGAAAATAATGAAATGAATAAATTAGAAATTAACAAATAAGATAGCAAGAGACGGAGACCGGCTGGCGTTATAATACACAAATATAATAATATTATTGATTGTTAATTAAAGCCATTATATTAAACACAAAACCTATGCACATTTTATTCCCATCTATTATCAATACTATCAATACTGATTAAAATATGCTTATTAAAATAATATATGGAAAAAAATACGGGGATCACTATATAACATAAGCCACGGACAAGTGATGTTAGTGACTAGTGTGACTAGAAAAAAACCAACGTTGAACGTCAATAATTATTAGATGCATAAACTATAAATACATTTATATACCTAAACAATAATAGCGGGATTTATAGTTGAAATCTACCTTTACGACTGGAACTTTATTATTATATAGGTTAGAGAAGTGAACAATGATGATTTAATGCCCCAATTAGCAGTACAACTAAATACTAATATTGAAAATAGAGCCAGTATTATCAAATACTTGTCATCTGACATTGCTGCACGCTAATACTTTCGCGCCCATTCAGAATTCTATCAAACTAAAACCCGTACACGAGTGACTAACTTCATTTTTGGTCACTGGATGTCCATAATAGTATCATATTTTTGTTATGGTATGGTTGTTTTTGTCACTGTTCTCAAGATTCAGGGATTGTAAATTCCAGGTTTTGGGCAAAACACAGACAATTATATTTTATATAGCCAAAACTTTTAGCGCTTAGGTCAACTTTTTAGCAATTTTAGTTTTTCGCTCATTTTCAACTAAGCATGCCATTCACGCTCCGCACTTAAATTAAAATGACGGAGAAAAAGGTGGCAACCTACCTATAAGCTTTTCCTTGTAACTGATCGGTAGGCCCCACGAAAGCGGTTGAGATACGAATGCGGCCCTGTACATAAAGAAGGCGAACGTTTTTT
>JABASI010005095.1:0-12884 GCA_019776505.1 Tomocerus nigrus | reverse complement strand
CCGACTACCTGCTAAATCCTTTTCTTTGAATCGACAACAAAGAGTTTAAATTAATAACCATTTTTAAGTAACCATAATGATGAACTATGTATACATACGACGCGACAGAACATGTTTGATAATGGTCCGTGTGTAGAAATTGTATATATTAGTTGTTTTCTGTGGTTTATTGACATTATTTTCCAGACACTAACGTTTACTTGTGCTGTTACCCAGTATAAATGAAGTTTATTTATGAGTAAAACTTAACTCATAAGGTATACCATTCCTAGCAAGGTAATATTAATCCATGGGAAATTATGCCAATCTAGAGCTAAATGTTGCAGTTAGTGTAATGGTGTGGTCTTTCAATTTTTACGAATTATGATTATTCTAATTATTGTATGAAATTAGAACTTTGCAATCTATTTCAGGCTATTGCTGGCTTCAATTTCAGGTGTAATTTTGACTTAATACTATAACAGTAAATTGGAAATGGAGAATTATAATCGTTTCAAATTCCCTTGAAATGTCAGATCAAAATTCAAGGGGCAATATGTTTGACAGGCTGATTTTTGGGGTGGGACCAGCAAATATGTTTATGGACTGGTAAATAAAAGCCTGTCCTATATGGAACATGAAAGACAGTCTGATACCTATATGTATAGTGTATTGAGCACAAACGGTGGTGTAGGCACCTTCGATTCAGTGTCTGTGTCCTGCACATATAATGATATGGAGATACCTAACTTCCTTATTTGATTATTATCAGTGACATTAATTGACTAAATGAACCCAAAACTTCTTATTATGATTTATTATTATCAATAGTGTTGGAATCTATGAGATCTACATAATATGGTGTTGCAGTCATGGCCAATTTTGATACTATACTTTACTTAGCTTTTCGGGAAGGTTGTTTGGTAGAAACAAAATATCTCCGAAGTCACCCGAATCGAGTCAAACTTGGTAGAAATGTTGAAAACAATATTTTGAGGTCATAATTTAAAATAACAGCCGAAAGTTTTCAAAATTATGAGCTAGGAACATTATTTACTACATTCTGGCAAGTTTGACTCGAATCGCATGCTCAACTTCGGAGATATGAACATTTTTCTTTACTTTGCTTTGTAATAGCTTATTTTCATTTTTAATTGTTATTCTAAATTATGCCCTCAAAAATATTGTTTTCAACATTTCTACCAAGTTTGACTCGGTTTGGGTGAGTAACTTCGAAGATATTTTGTTTCTACAAAACCACCACCCCGAAAACTTTAGCGCGCGATAACTTCAAAACGGCACATTTTCAAAAAGTATAATTCTGAAAAAACATGATCTAAGAAATACTTTTAGCTAAGTATAGTATGAACCCAAAATTTGACCATGACTGCAACACTATGCAGATATCATAGATTCCAACACTAACATTATTTGACTAAATAAAATCTCGAGTGCATATTAACCTACAATGTAATAGAATTTTATAGCATAATGACTTTTGTTTTCATGTAGGACTGGCTATTTTTGCCGGTCGAAAAAAGAAAAATTTCCGGTACCACCCCAAAAATTGGCCTGTATATCATGAAAATCAGACTTCCATAATTACTAGCCGAAATTCAATTTGATATTCAGTAAAAAAGATGCTGGAATTAGATTTGAACGTTTTGAAAGCCAATTATTTCCATTTCTATGGTTACTTTAGCATTTTAGATACTTGCAAGACAGCAACAACAGCTAAATAACAATTATGACAATAATAATAATAATAAATGTAAACTTACATTTGTAGCGACGCAGCAGTTAGATAATTAGAAATAATTATAATATATTTAATTGTAACTGATGGTTAGGTACTCAATGCACATCATAAAGGTTTGCTGTGAGGAGTTGATGGTGTGAATTGAAAAGAGCGACTGATGCTTACAATTTTCTAGATGCATCGTTTCCGTTTGGAATGTCAAAGCCTGTGTTGGAGTGCAAGCAAAGCATTTAGTTGTTCTTCCAAAATAACTCTCCAAGCATTTCTCGGAAAAGGTACTTAGTACATAGGTACTAGAAATGCATAGTAAATTATTTTGATTTAAGGCATCAATTCGGAGAACGTACCTTTTTTGGCGTCCCAATTATTATTAGGAAATGCCATACGACCACATAAGTGCGTTGCTGCCAACATTGCATACATGTGTCCCTAGCTACATGCATACGTGCGTGCGTCCCTAGATACATTTTGCCTACGTGCGTCCCTAGCTAGATTATGCCTACGTGCGTCCCTACCCCCTCCATTTACATGCAACGTGTGTCGCTAGCTACATTATGCCTACGTGCGTCCCTACCCCCTCCATTTACATGCAACGTGTGTCGCTAGCTACTATACTTACTACTGTAGGTATTAAAATTTTTGTCACATTTGTACTCAGCAGGTGTTGTAAAATTTGCATGGATTTACTTATCGTTTCCTACTGACAGTCCCAGCACTATAATAAACCCAGGCAGATGAAAAATTTATCTTCAACTGTCTATTAGTCTTCCACACTATTAATTATTGCATAAATTATGAAAAAAAACTCAAGGACGAGATCTCTGAATAATAAATGACTTATATTGGTTTGCTTTTTGTCGAACGCCGACAGTACACGTGCCGTGCTTGATGTATTAAATAATAATCTGTGCAGTAGTAGTTTTAGAATAGCAAATAAATTAGTTGCACGAATATTATTAACTCATTGTAACTTTTATGTGGATAACTAAATACTAATAATTTTATCTGTAAAATAAAATCCCTTTGGACTTTATTTACTTTATATATGAATAAATATATCATGTCCGACGTGTTCAAAAATCGCGAATAGCTCTCCTGTGATATGAGGATGGGATTGAATGTATGTGAATTTTGTCTTATACACTGTTATAATGTAATAAAAGAATTTGCGGGGATAATAAGAATTGGAGTTAATAATGGGCCAAATCTACATCAGGGCAGACTATCTCTGATAAGGATTCTTCCAGACATTTTGTATCAAATGCATTTATTCAGTGATATATCACATTTACATTTACATTATCAAATTATAATTTGATATTGTAAATGCTGCAAATACTCATACACACACAGTACACAGACACATGTATTGTCTCACTTCGTACAGGGAAACTTCACAATCAGATAATTTCATTATTAAATATTATTTATTATATAGATAATGAAAATGAAAGTTATTATACCCTGAATAATCCTGATACCTATCTTAGAACAAAAACAATTCTTATTTAATGTGACGTAGACACTGATAGTGTCATGTCAAGCTGTTAGAAGTTAGAAATTGTAAAATGTCTGACTTTAAATTGAAAAGTTTGTGTTATCTTTGTCTTATAGTTGACTGCTTCATTTTGTTGTACAATGAAGAAATATCTGTAAGTACTTTTAGAGTTACTAAGTTTAAGGGTAGATAGCTAAATTGTAAATTGAATTGGGCTGATCTCTTTGAAGACCTTGAACTTAACCTACTAATTTCTCTTTTCATCCTATACCTTGAGACACCATTCTTTCTATATAACAATAATGCGTTCTATTAGTAAATACATATCTCTATGTTAAAAAGAAGGACCTTGAAAGAGACTTGACATAAAGAGGTCTAAAAAGAATTCGCTTTCAGTAAGTCCTTAGCCTTCTCGACGAAAATACATTTTACATGAAGGATCTAAAGCAAAAGGAAAGAAAAGTGGATTTTAACAATGCACTTGAAAAACGTCATCTCCCTATTCTTAGTCGGATACTTGGGATTGGGAATCATAGTGGACTCATCTTCCATCAGAGAAAAAGGTAAAATGTTTCTATAAAGCTATTGTAACGAATAAGTTCTGTTCTATACTAAATTGGATTTTAAACAAATCTTCATGCAGATCAGATATCATATTCAGCAAAAGATATACTGTACAACTTAAATTGGCGAAAAGAAATCGGAAGATTATTAGAAATGGAATTCAAGTGCTTTGCAGTGGCATTTCTAGCTGCAATCATGACTCATCAAGTGATAGATAACATACTTCCTGTAATTGGTAAGTTTAGAAATGAATAACATTTAATTTTCAATTAAATATTCCCATTTTAGCTCTCCCGACTCCCATGGGTGAGCTTATGGAATCCCACATTCTGTCCGTCGCGTCCGTCCGTACGTTTAGCGTTTCTGTTAGCGTGATACCCAACTCTCGAACACATTAGCGGAGGTTGACCAATCTATGCATAAAAATTGCAAATATACTAGGGTCACTACGTATTGAAAATTTTTGAAAATGGATAGTGCAAAATTTTCGATTATGCTTCTATCGTACGTATAATAAACCTTTTATATAATAAAATACTTTTGTAGTAAAATCAAATATTATGGATATCACGCTGCTTCTTCGTTTCATGTATTATATACAATGGTAGTACAAAAGAAAACATTGCACACTGCTTCTCTACCACTTGTACAGGATCCCGAACACTGTGGCGAGTTTTCTGTTACGGCTTGCCATTCGTTCTAATTCAATATGATAATAGGTAATAGCATTATAATTTTCAATAGCATTTTCTACGGACAACGATATACTAGAATGTTTTTATGGACAAAATGTTTATGACCCTCCTGGAAATAACTTGTCGTATTTACCATAAAAATAGTTGTACTATAAACTTATAGGTCAATGCTTATAAGGATTCAATATGGACAAGTTTAAGTCATGAATAACATTTGTGTTCAATTAATTATCCCAATATTCCCAATTAAATTTTAGCTCAGTAGAATGAATAATAGACAAAACGTTTTGTTGGTTGTTTCAAGCCAACCAACCTACTTGTTTTTTATTGACAACTGATTGTTTATGGCACTAAAAATTACCTTCGTGTTACTAAAAATTGTATGCATTTTATAGGTCAATAATAATTAGGTACCTACCTACCGATATATAATAATTTACGCTAATTTAGAAAATTTCATATGTGTAGCTAAATATCAGAGAGATATTGACCTAAGATGTATGGAAAAGGAATTTCCTTGCTAAAAGTCCAGGAGTCAAGGCTGAAAAAGATGGACAATTAACTGGAACAGTGTAGATGTCACCAATTATACTATGCAAACATTAGCAAACTACCTAAATGTACTTTGTGTTGTATATTTAATGATAAAAGATGCTTTTAACAAGACAACAGCAGAAGCGAAGCGACGCTGCGGCTTACAATGAAAATTACTCTCCTACTTATGCTATCTGAATATTGCTGTAAAGTTATATTGATTCATACTGGAGTTTAGTGTTTAATTGGCTATTATTTTGCCGATAAGAAAGCATTACAGTACGGCTATCTGTATGATTACGACGACGAGGGAAATTTTCCATTAGCTCAGAAACTTTTTTTCCTTTTTTTGTGTATAAAATACTAAAATAGAGCAAAGAACAGCTTTTTAAAGTTAACAGTTTCTATTTTTCTATTCCCATAATGTCGTACATTTTATATGTAATTTATTTGTCATACTATAAACACCTTAAACACTAATTTGTCATTTATGTATGTGTGAAGAAACTAATGAGAATTCTAGTAAAATATATTCAGTGAAAATATTGGTGGAACTGATTTTGTAAATGTGAAAGAAACATCGTAATAATTATTAGTAGCAAAGGTAGCAAATCATAAATTACTATCATACATACAGTCATTCATAAATGAAGTTATGCATAGCAAGTTACTTTTTCTGAGTTATAGAGATTACAAAACGTAAGAATGTATTAAATGTTACAATAAAGCTCATTTTTATGCAAATAATCTTATCATGTGTGAATATTTGTTCAAAAATCGAATAAACTCTTGTGACCCTGTCGAATAAAAGTATAATACCTAGTTTACTTATGTAATGTTATCTTTACAATTTGTTTACAACAATATTCCCATGATATTCTATGCGTCATAATCATAGCAAACAATGAGAAAAGGGTAGCAATATTTTCTTATGCGATTATAACTCTAATCTACTGTATATCTTATATGATTACGTGAATATTTATGCATACATAACAAGAGACAACCGTATATTTTCAAACTTTGCCAAATAAGCTTTATTGTTCATCTTTCTTATTCTCAGTATATACCTCAGAAATGGATCGCATGAAAAGAGCTCATTCGTCATCTCATCAAGGAAAACAAAAGGCTTCATTACAAAACAAAAAACGAAGTCGATTGTTAACTCATCTAATAACTTCCTAGTGCATAGAGTTTTACATAATAACTTAAGAATCGTTATTACAGACAGACCTGCAATTCCATTGCAACAATACAATTTGTGTGCATATACCTATAGAGTCATTGCAGATTGCAGAATTCTAAACTGTAAACAGTTCTACTTTAATTTGTCTTATAGCTTATAATATTATATAGGTATATAGTTATGTAAGTCACTTGCATAGATATATAATGTGGGTACCTTGTTAGCACTACACTACAGACATGAGACAAGTGTGTGAATACTACAGATACACTTGCACTTGCATTAAAATCTTGTATACCACAATTACTACTTATGTATGTCATGAGTCTCATTCATGAGTATGCCGACCCATGAGACTCTATGTAGCAGCTGTACAAAATAATACTCATAAAATGTTCATACAGACTAAAGGCGATTGAGAGTTTATTATTGCTATAAAATTGTATCCCCAAAGAAGAAATATGCAATAAACTCGAAAGAAAAGGTGCTTACACATTCTGTACAATTTTTTTCCTAATGTTTTATGGATACTAAATAATAAAAACTGTCATTCTATTAAATGGAGTAATTAATTTTGAAATTTCACAATTCTAATACAGAATGTACAATATTTTTTTGAAATTTTTAAATTATTTGAACATTTATTCCATCTTTTTGAGGACCAACTGTCTATTTGTAGTTTTTGGTATGCTGTAAATCATTTAGGGACGATAACAGTAACTGGCGTGTCTGTAGATTGCTAAAAGGGCCATAAATTGTTAAGATCAATTGATCATGAGTTGAGATAACCGCATAACGGCAATTATTGAGAGTAGCATAAGAAAGACTGAAACTCTGGTCGACTAAATAACTTATAGCATTATTGCTTTGATATGGACAACGTATAGTGTTATGCAATGGCTTTGCAAAGGAAAGACTTGTTCTACTCGATTTTTATTGATGTATCTACCTGCTTAGTCTGTAATTACTTGCATCGTTTTCTACATTTACCTGATGAAATTCGTTATAAAGTGAAAAGTGATATCTATGTCCTAAAATGCTATAAAAGATAAAGGATTTGCGCTCATACGGCATTTGCGTAATATTTAAATAAGGTTTCATTCGCATGCGTCTATTCTAAGAACAATGAACACATTATTTTATCGCACACACACACACACAGAAGGATTTTTAGTTGCAAGCTGTTGTGTCTGAGTGATCCATTATAAAATATGAAGGAGTCTAGTCGGCCGTCGACTTGAAATTGCATGATGATAAAGGGTAGAGCTTTAACTCTATCTGAGTGTAACATTTGCCTGCTGCAATCCACTTGGTATATAAATGGATACGGTAAATTCACTTAAAGTCTTCCTTACTTTGAGCTATGTATAAATGTAACACGAAATAGAGGCAGACAAACGGACAAGACATTGAATTACACACAGGTGAATGAACACCGTAAATTTCTTCCTAAATGACTCCATCTTTATTGTTTCTCATCTGTTTCAAAATAAACTACTTTTAAAATTCTTTTCCCACTAAATATCCAGAAACCTTTTAATAAAATCTCTCGGAATGGTCAACAATGTGTAAAAGACGATAAAAATTTGTACAATTTTTGTTATTATGGAGAAATCCAAATTTTCTTGACATTATTGCCTCTGTATGTATCATCAGAAATAATTTAATTATGCAATATTTATGTAGATATAATAATTTGTCCATTCTACATCGATCCCGGTTTAAATTATGCTTAATTGAGAATCATTACCTATTTAATTTTCCATAAAACAGCACAGGTGTTCATGTGACTGTTAAAGAATATGTGGTAAGAGTTTTTAAAGCCTTTACGGTATTAACTGTCAGTTAAATAAATTCCAATACAGTTTGCACAGAACGAAATAACAATATTGATATATACAGTTGAGGTGGAACTAAATAAGAATAATAAGAACTGTATCTTTCCATTAGCTAAATAAGTGTAAAGTATTAATATGAAGTTACTATATAGTTTGATTTGTACCTGTCTAGTCTAAAGAAATGTGCCCTTTATTTCAAAGGCTTAAGGAACAAGAAATTTGGTTAAGAGCCATGGGCTAGTGTGGAGTATAACAGAGGATTTTAGCACAGTTTCTTGTAGCATTGTGTATAAGAGTTTATAATAGTAGCCTAGATCATGAATATAGTCACGTCATGTCATAATTTGTGCTTATAAGGATACGTTCTTAAATACTGCATCCACACATGCACAAAAGAACTAAGAAGTCAAGTTGATGCTTGAAGTAATAGGCACAGGAAAATAGAACTCGCATTATATTATGTAGACACATAGGAGCGAGCTATAGAATTTAGTAGAAAACACCTCCCCATGTACACACATAGATACAGGTAAGTAGTATAATAATCATTGCACATTGCAATGGAACAGTTACTTTGTTGTGTGTGCTACGTGAATGTTTTTCGAGAGTCGAGTGAGATGTATTGGTAAATGGTATGTTAAGAATTACACTATGCTACTACTACTACTAACTGTGAAGTAGTATAATAATATAGTAGTAGATAGTGGAGCATAGAACAATAACGTAGGATTTTGTATTAGCATAGCATTAGCACATTTAATTTTCACGTTTCATGTCATTTGATTGCATGCGCTTGTCTGACCAACAAGGCAAGGGGTGAAACAAACTTTAGAAAAACAAACGCTAAGCATTTAGCCATCAGAGACTTTCTTAACCTAGCCTAGCCTTTAACTAACTTTAATAACAATATACTTTTTTATCTGCAATGAACTATTAGCGAAATGAAGGCGCTCACTCAATCCCAAGTGCAACGACTTGTTCACAAATCTGTAAAGATAGCAAATCTCATTTTCTAGCTACATTTCTACAATTATTTCATATCCTGATTACAATCTAATTCTTTTAAACAGTGTTCGTGTAAAAATAGACTGAGTCATCCTATTCGTGTCAAAATGTAACAGATATACAAATTATTCGTTACAAATAAAGACTTTATTTATATTCTATGGTGAGTGTAGAGTGATCTGTGATACTGTGGGATTGATTCCATGGAATTAAGGAATTCATAGCAGCAATTATTTATTTCATGGAATTTGTCAAGTTAAATGTGTGTGAATGAATTTTTAAGAAATTCTTTCTTTTAAATTAACGATCTACATTTTTAGAAATTATTACATGGACGACCAAAATTCAAATATCTAATCTCGCAATCTCAATAGTCTCAAGTGTTAATTTCCTTACTGCCAAATGTGAAAATGGTGCCTTCGGAATTCAAGAATTTTCACAGTTTTCTGTTCAGCCTCACCGGGCGACAACGAACAGCCCTTGTTATACTTTTCCTCTCCTATTTATTTTATGTATTCGTTATTGCTAATCGAGATGCCCCTGTGGTACAAGTGTCAGAAGGTCTTGTAAAAGGAATTATATTGCCGTCTCGAGACGGTCGCGATTTTTTTGCATACTATGGTAAGGGAATACACAATAAATAAGCATTTTACATTATGCATGGGATGCAATTCTACTATGTGCTCAATTAAAATTTATTACTACTTGATACATACACATAATTCTTTACAGGTATTCCTTATGCAAAACCTCCTGTCAATGAATTAAGGTTTGAGGTACAGTTACACAAAGCTACGCATAAATTATGCTTATTTGCTAAAATGATCTTTTGTTGTCATCTTATGCGTCAAATAAGTTAAAAACATAAGCATTTTAATGTTATAGCCACCGGAACCTCCTGAGAAATGGAAAGGTGTTCGGTCGGCAGCCAGTTTTGGGACACCTTGTATTCAAGTTGACATAATCTCTGGCTTCAGAGGAGGAGAAGAGGTACTCAAAAAATCGCACTAAAAATACATAAATTTTGACATAAAAATACTGGATTCATAATTTTGCATATGCAATTGTCAGTTTATAAATAAATATTTGTTAATTTCTTCATCAGGCTTGTCTCTTTTTGAACGTGTTCACACCAAAGGTAATTATAAATTCATTTAGTTCAATTCCAGTTTTATGATTGTTGTGGTACTCTATTAAAATTGTAACAAATGAACAGGTTACAAGGTAGTGTAGATTTATAACCAACCATTTCTGTCTGAAGTTAAATATGATAGTAATTATAAGCTACCTATTCTGTTCATTAACTATACAATCAGAATATACATATATGTACGGATAAAGTATACCGGATACCTGTAATATTTAGCAGTAGTAGTGCTAATGCTAGGAAAAGTGAAAAAATAATTATCGGAATGATTTTCTCGTTTAGATGCCACAAAAGGGCAAATCCCCTCAACTTCCGGTTATGTTTTTTATCCACGGCGGACTTTTTGTATCTGGAGCTTCGGATTTCTACGGTCCTACATATTTCATGGATGAGGATGTCGTACTCGTCACTATTAACTATCGTCTAGGCGTTTTCGGTAAGAACAGTTTCACTTTTAAATCCCTCGAAATTCATTCCACGCAAACTATGTGGGAAAAGGTATGGAAAAATTCAGATGCTAAAGAGAATGATGATTTTCCAGGTTTTCTCAACACTGATGATGGTGTTGCAAAAGGGAACCAAGGGATGAAGGACCAAATAATGGCACTCAAATGGGTACAGCGAAATATCGCTAATTTCGGTGGCGACCCATCAAAAGTCACGATTTTTGGAGAGAGTGCTGGAGGTAATTAGTTAACATGAATTCCCAATTATCGAACACTTAATTAAATCTCAATTCGTTTCCTTATTTATTCCTTTGTGATTAAAATGCATATCTAATTATGTAATAACGTTAACGTTTCTAATAATAAACTCTAGGCGCTTCCGTTCACTTTCTAATGCTGTCTCCTTTGGCTAACGGCCTATTTCATAAGGTAATTTCGTCTTTAACTGATAAATGTAATTTTATATGTGATATAACAACACATTATAGCATACAAGATACTAAAAATATAATTTTCCCTAATAAAAAAGGCTATTAGCCAAAGCGGAGTTGCAAATAGCCCTTGGCTTCACGCTCCTAATCCATCACAGCAAGCTAAGAGATTTGCAGCCAGAGTTAACTGTCCCACTACAAAAGGCTCCGCTCAAATGGTTCAATGCTTGAAGGAATTGAGTGCAATTGAACTGGTGGAACAACATCGAGAACTTGTGGTAAGAAAAATATTTTTGAATACCTACCTACACTTACTAATTTTTTTCGACCTAATTGATATATTTGCTTTTTTAGACGCCACCAAGAGACAGGTTGGCGATTTTTGGACCTTCTATAGAATCAGTGGTAGACGATGACACTTTTCTGGCAGCAGATCATATGGAGATAATGAAGAATGGCAGTTTCACTTCTAAAGTTCCTTGGCTATTAGGTATTACTACATTATTCCTGAAATTTGNATGGAGATAATGAAGAATGGCAGTTTCACTTCTAAAGTTCCTTGGCTATTAGGTATTACTACATTATTCCTGAAATTTGCAAATAATAATTTCTCCATTTTCAAAACTAACTTAAGAATGACGAAAATTAATGTAATCAATGTTGTCTACTAGGTGTAAACGCGGAAGAAGGTCTCATTTTCTCAGGTAACAAGTGTTGAAACGAATAATTATCATGAAAATATACATATCGAATCGAAAAAATGTTTTAACACAATTTCAATGGTTTTTTAGCGGAAATTGTTAGAAACTCAACGATGACTCAGTGGGCAAGAACGAAATGGGATGATTTGGGTCCAGTTTTATTACATTACAAACCTGAGCAGGAAACTTTTAACACAATTTCAATGGTTTTTTAGCGGAAATTGTTAGAAACTCAACGATGACTCAGTGGGCAAGAACGAAATGGGATGATTTAGGTCCAGTTTTATTACATTACAAACCTGAGCAGGAAACATCTGAAGCGATTAAACAGTATTACTTTTACAACAACACTTGTGAAAATGGCTCATTTGAAGATATTGAAGGCTATACTAAAATTCATTCGGATCGTGCATTTTTCGTCCCTGTTCACAAATCTGTTCGAATTCACTCTCAATATCAGAAAATGTATCTTTATTTTTTTAATCATCGTCCGCAAACGAGCATAGTCAAGTTTCTGCTTTCACTAAGGGGAGAATATAATATTTATGTTGAATTGGCCATGACGTTTTTCAAAGGATGGGTAGAGAGAACTTTTTATGGAGGGGAAGTTGTCAAATATGGGGTGTGTGTCCTACATGCTATAGAAAACTATTTCTGAAAGCTTGCAAATACTTTTTATACATTTAATTGTATTTGAATTTTTTTGCTTCTAGGTCTGTCATGCTGATGACCTTCAGGTAATTAGATTCTATAATTTTTTTTATTACAACTAAATGTATTCCACGTACCTTTACGTTTATCTATTGATCTAATTATGATTTTTTATGGGCAGATGTTATTTGATTTGCTTCTTATGCCTTCAATTGGAGTTGGGGCTCAAGACTATAACGTTTCTAAAGCTGTAGTCAAATCATGGACTCAATTTGCATCTGACAGGTTTCTATTGCTTAAATAATTTATCTGAATCGTTTAGAAAGAAAACGTGTTCGAACTTCGAATGCCTTAGTCTAGAGAACTATATAGTTTTAGTGGGGATGTCTTCCTAATTTCCGCTAATACTAATATATATTTACAACTTATAAAGGTTATCTAGATTATAGT
>JABASI010005094.1:0-12886 GCA_019776505.1 Tomocerus nigrus | reverse complement strand
CCCCGATGAAGTTTTATAATTTGCATGCTTAGAACGTCGTAGTACGTGTACAAAATTTGAATTATGTATCCACATTCGTTCAGTTCAGAGATGACCTCAGGATGACCGGATCCCCGTAATCCCAGGTTTAAATTCACTGGTCCAGGTCCTATATATTGAATACTAAATGGCATACATCAGTGATATAAAGTTCATTTCATGCTCTATATGTACGTTGTATGATGGAATGGTATTCTAAAAATTGTTTGCTAGAGCCTTGATTTTGAAGTTGATTTTGAATAATCACACTATTCATATTTCGAGCTCAATACATATTAATTAATTTTTGTTAATTTTGTTAAGATTTTAAACACGACCCAGATGAAAGGGAGATGATTTTGGAAGTTCAAGAGGGGGAAGTTTACACGTTTTTATGTGAGTCTTCTAGACCAGTGAGACTGACAACAAATTATCAACATGGACATCAAATATCCACCAACTCCTGGTCACTCAATCACGATACCCATTACCAAGCTAAATTGGATATTGTAATACCCGACGCTGACACCGTTTCCGATGTGGAGTGGTATGACGATTACAAAAGAACTCGGAAGGATCTTTTTTTAAATGTTTCATGCTTTGAAGAGAATCCTAGTCCGCATAAAACACTGGCGCGACATGACTGGATGTATACGTTAATTTTTACTAGCCACTGGGATGGTTAGTAAATAGTAATTCTAATTACTATAATTACCCTGCAGATTATTTGATTATTATTATTACATTATTATTTCATTCCCTTATTTCATTCTTCAGAAGAAAACCTTTCTTGTTGGTACTTACTTCAAATCATGTTCCCAACATAAATTAGCCAACTTAATTACGTACCTTGCTAAAATGTCTGGTGGCAATAAAAATAATTTCTAAAATTCCGTTTCCTGTTTGTCAATATTTACTATACGATTATGTATGGTTAGTAATTAACTAATTACTGGGTATACCATGGAATCTCTGGTATACATCTAAAATGTCTGCCCGGCACGTTACAATGTTTGGAAATGATTTGGGTAGTTTTCTCAGCTTATAGTACATCTGCCTTAATGTTCCATTATTGCTGCACTATATTTTAAATTGCTGAAAATTCCATTTTGTTAAATATATTCCATTAATTCTATAGAAGATCGCGATGACTTGGCCCACAGTCCTCTGGAATACAACAGAATATTAAGACAATCACGTTTTCCAAATCAATTGATGTGCAGGACTGCCTCCCCGAAGACTATGAAAGTCTACTTTGTTCCCTGTTCAACGATCACAGACTGTCAGATGAAAGCCCCGTTGCTGTCAGATAGTGTAATTACAACATTAAAAATGGGACTTGTGCTTTGGGATATTATTCAGAATAATTAGAACTTTAAAATCTACCCAATGCT
Organism: Tomocerus nigrus; assembly: GCA_019776505.1. Lineage (NCBI taxonomy): Eukaryota > Metazoa > Arthropoda > Collembola > Entomobryomorpha > Tomoceridae > Tomocerus > Tomocerus nigrus. The sequence continues at coordinate 11,474 of JABASI010005094.1, read as the reverse complement.
TGTATTCTATTCAGGATTCACGATTGTTTTCGTATTAAAATGCCATATGAATGTTTTATATAGCTATATATATGCACTATTATCATATTTTTAAAATATTCGCAGGATTATATTGATGAATGGGTGAATTACGTAAAGACACAGTGTACGATTCTCTCTTGAACCTGGAATTTCCGGAATGGTTCGATGTGTTGGGTTTCAAAGAGACATTATGTCCTACTTGTACGTTGGATTTGAGGAATATGGCTTCCACAGTAAGATTTACAGTTACAATGTCAACACTGACCTAGTTAAATTACGGTATGTACTCAATAATGATCTACTTGTGTATGTTGTATGAAATTGGGCATCATTTAATGTTTTCCGCAGGCATTTTATCCAGCACCGGGGACACTGGTGAGTTCGTCACCAACCCCTTGGTATTCCTCAACGCGACAGAAATATTTGAAGGAGAAACGGTGGAAGCAAACTGTACATCACCACGGATGACTCTAACGTCCACTTCTATTTTTGAATTTGTGCTTCGTAATGGGACGGCCACATTTATTCCAGAAGGTTGAATTTTTATGTAGTAGTTTATTATTTCCACAATGCCAATCAACGATGTTATTATTTTCGAAGGAATCTAAACGAGTTCTATTTAACAGAGTACATATTGGAACAAGAGTCGGTCACTGAAAACGAATTGAATACAATTTTTGCTACTATTTTAATCCCAACAATTGATGTGATTGGAGTATCCTGTACTAATTTGCAATTCAGGCGTATGTCGCCTGTGTTTTGGAAAAATGGTGAAGTAAAACCACTTGATTTGCTTATGCATGATAAAAGTTACCTCTTAACTGCCTTAAAATTAAACCAGCTTTAAATATTCACCTACAGGAATTTTACAAGAAAATGCCGAAAATTACGGTTTGGAAGTCAAAGTACAAAGGGAATTTTTAAATGTTACAAGTAAATATAGGCTTACTTTATATCTATGAATACTAATTTTTACAATCAAAATAAAATGTCAGATTAACGTAATAATGCAATTTTTTAGCTCGCCCTTCCGAGATACCTTCACCAGAAATAATACCTGGGATGGATTCCCTGGATAAAAACGGGATTTATGTAGGAATTGCCTTTGCAGTTCTCTTTCTCGTTGGAGTAATCACGACCATCCATTTCTTTCTTCGCTTTCGGACTCAGAAAAGATTACTACAAAAATTAAGTGCAGAAGAAATTGAATCTTTCCGAAATGGTTGCCCGGAATTGATTTCTGAAAATGAGAATGCAAATACAAATGCTCAACATCTTCCCTTCCTACCAAAATATGAGATAGATCCAACTGCCCTGGAAATTAGTGAGTGGAGCTTTTTGTATTAATAACTATTAATATTATGACTTTTTATTTATTAATGACACTTCGTTACTGTAAGTATCCAAATAGCAAAGACGACTTTCTTCGTCAACAGATCTAAACTAAAAGGATAAAATAAAGTTCTTCTAGCATTTATTTATTTACCATAGCTTCTGACTGAAAAGAAAATCTGGTGTTTCGAACATACCTCGGAGGCAAAAATTAGCATTCCCCACATTATTTAAAGTTTGAAGGATAAACATTTGTTAATTACAGATTATAAGGACAAATTAGGAGACGGAGAATTCGGTGTTGTCTACAAAGGGCATCTGAAATTAAATGAAGTAGTCACAGTGGCAGTAAAATCTTTGAAACCTGGAGCAACTGGATCTCAGTTGAGATCCGCCATGGCGGAACTAAAAGTAATGATTTTCATTGGCTACCATGAAAATATTGTCAAAATAATTGGAGCATGCACTTACGAATTGGAGAATGGTGAGTCATCATAAGCCGTAGCTATATACATGGTAGCTACCAAGACAAATAAACATAATTATACCAACTTATCTTTATTCTTGGATTTCTATTAATTTGGAAATTCCTTATAGAGCAATTATACGTTGTAATGGAATTTTGCGAAAACCGAAGCCTCCTCAGTCATTTGAGAGACAATTCTGCATTTTTCTTCAATCAAGTACAAAGAGGCGTATATGACCACAATTTACAGAATGAGTAATTTAAAAAATATAATTCAGTGTATTTAAATGAATGAAAGTTCAAAGAGTTGGTGTTAATTAAATATGTTTTCGTATTGTCTTTTAGTGGATGCTACACCTGCTTTGTGAAAACATCTGATTTAATTCGATGGTGTTATCAGATTGCAAAAGGAATGACCTATATTTCTGGCCTTAACGTAATTCACGGAGATCTGGCTTCACGAAATGTTCTTTTAGACAAGAATTTCACAGCAAAAATATCAGATTTTGGTCTTTCCCGGAAACTTTACGAACTTCCTGCTTACACTAGAAAGAAGACGGTATTTTTGTGACATTGACAAAATTTTCTAATTTTATTTAACTTTGTGATTTATCAATTAGAAAATAACTAAAATTGATATCGTCGCAAGGCTGAATATTATTACATGCATTCGCTAAAACACTAAAATCTGTTTTTGTAAATGTGTACTTTCAATATTAGTGGTGGATTGGATTGTTGAAATTGTTGTTTTTGGTATTGAATAAGGTTCCTGTGCCTTGGCGCTGGTGTGCCTTGGAGTCTTTGGTGTTACAGCAATTTTCTTTGGCAAGTGATGTGTGGTCCTTCGGGATTGTTCTTTGGGAAATATTTTCATTGGGTGAAAGTCCTTATCCAGGACTAGATTTCGGTAATCAGTTCATAACGATGCTCACCAACAATTTTCGAATGGGAATCCCTACATATTCACCTTGTGAAATGTAAGTTATTTAAAAACTGTAATCATTGGCAAACCCCGAGGGTTTCTCTCGGCTAACATTTCATTTTCATTTGCGTATTTTTTTTTCTGTATGAATATTAAGTTACAATATCATGATGGAATGCTGGCATAAGGAACCTGCGAAAAGGCCCAATTTTGGGGAATTGAAAGAGCGTCTTGAAGTAATGAATTCTTTAACAACGGTAAATCCTTTATACATATACTTAAACTCAATTAAATAATAATACTAGCGATGTCAGTGCATGTAGTATATTGTACTTTTTTTAAATCGTTGACAAAAGCTTCATCGACGCGTTCTATTAAATGGTCTATTAAAGTAGTTTCATTTCTAATTTATCGATTTCAACGATAAATTAAAATATAGTCAATTTTATATATTTTCAGGAGGTTATTACAGAAAAAGCTTTAAGTGATCTTACTCCTTCGGCCGACTATACGGAGTTGAAAATACGAGTAAGCTTGGGCCACAATTCTCCCGGAAATCCTACAACACAGTCACAGTCACAGCAACAATACAGCAGATTGTCAAGTACAATACCTGCTTAGAAAAAGCTTACATTGTAGCATGTAATACTAATTTGTGTTAGGCATACTCTGAATTGTTTTCGTCATGTTGCTTTCTCTCATCGATATCTGCCCCTGTCCTTATATTATATTCGATATCTGCCTATATCCTTATATTATAGTGTTTTGCATACAAAAATAAATGTGCGTTTATTATATTAGCGCTCTTTTATATGTCAGGCTAAAGGCAAAAATAAAAATACAATATAGTAGCCGGGTGGCCAAAATGTAATGAATATATAATTTGTTTCTTAATCGAGGAGTTAACTATTGCTAACTAGTAAACTATAATTTCTATCTTTAATTTAACTTATTTCATGTGCTGTTGGTTTCTGGTCATGCCATATTATTACTGGAGAGTAGGTATATAAAAATGTATAATATTTGACATTTACAATCGATACCTAACTTATCAGACCAAAATTAAATAAATAATAACAGCAAATAGTAAAATCATAAACTAGGAATAAACAGAAACAGCACAGGAAATACAAAACGTAAATAATTAATAAGTAATTAATAAGGTACCTACGTAGGTATGTCGTATATATGTATAGCCAAAGCCACAGAGCAAGCAACAACAAATTCGATCACCCATACAGTGCTGACCCAAAAATAGGGCAGACCTGAATTTACATCCTATAATAAAAATTAACTTACAATTATTACAGTGTTATTATGCAATTATAAATATTATGACGATATGTTACGCAATTTAAATCCAGACTTGAACCAGTATGGCTGCCTATCAAAAATATCACAATGTGAACACAATAACCACGAAACTTTATTTTGTGAATAAAATAAAGTACACATTACAAGTAATTATAATTTTAAATATTTTGTGTCTGCACTTTTCGACATGTTTTGTTTTATCTCAGTCTAAGCATTCAGTTACGAAATTATTAAACAATCAGGAAAATGTTCAAATAAGTCTAGACAAAATAGAAAGACTGGCTGAAAACCCAAATTCAGAAAAGTCAATTTTCATGAAAATGACAGCATTTGATTCCAAATATCACATAAAACTAGTAAAGCCAAATAGTTCAATTTTTACTCCACATTTTAAGTTTCAAACATTTCATTACGATGCGAAGAAGAGACGAAGGGTATTGAGGGACGTGACTCCTTCAGCGAGTGAATTAAATTCTATAGAAGATGGACATTTAATAAACAAGGAAGACGGTGCAGCGATCTCTTTGAACAAAAATAATGGAAAAATTCATGGAATTCTGGACGATTTGACAATTGTGTCGTCAATAGACGCAAATAAAACTATTCACCTTGTCACAAAAAATACATTGGCCAATATGAGCTTAGAAGAGTCGTTAAGATTTGGAGACGCCCCTCGTTCAGGTCAAAAAATCAGGAAAGGCTCAGGTCGTGCTGTGGGAGGAGGTTCCTTGTCCACAGTCTATCCTGAAGTCCTTGTTGTTTTCGACCATAAAATTTACCAAAAATTTCGAGGAAACATTAAGGCTTTAACAGATTATGCAGCAGTGATGTTTCGAGGTGTTAATAATCGATACGTGACATTTAAAAATCCTAGAATAAAATTCTACATTTCCGGGATAAGGGCAATGTCTTCTAAGTCAGATCAATATTTTATGGAGAGAAATATAGTTCCCGATGGCAGTGGCTATGACATGGAGTTGACCCATGAAGAATATTCACGATGGGTCTTTAACAATGCACACAATCTCCCAAGACATGACATGACCATTTTCATAACTGCAGAAGACCTAGTGGTCAAAGATGGCCAAGGTGGACTCAATAGAAATGTCAATGGACGGGGCTGGGTGCAAGGCGCCTGTTTCGCGGACCAATTTGAAAAAATGTCCAAGGCCGTAACAGTCGCTGAAGATTTAGGGGAGTATACAGGGCTTTTTACTATTGTTCATGAATTGGCACACAATTTGGGGGCGAACCATGATGGACAGGATGATGCTGCCGCATGCTCTTGGGAAAATGGACACATAATGAGCTACAAGGGATACGGAACTAAAAACAAATTCCTATTCAGCCGATGCAGCATTAATGGAATGAAAACTTACATTGAGTCAAGTGCTGGGGATTGCCTAAGAAATGCTCCCAACAAAAATGCATTTCCACATCCTTTCAAAGAAATCGGACGCTTCACAACCATGACACAAGTATGTAAGGACAGGACCAACAGACAAGACGCTACAGTCGACAACAGAATCAGTCCTGACAATTTGTGCAAAAATATTGTATGTACTTGGCAGGAGGGGGACAGGATATTTCAATTAGAACTCAATATTCCCGCAGCAGAAGATATTCCTTGCGGAGTTAGAGGAAGTTGCTGGGGTGGGGAGTGTTTATCCAGACTGGATAGGATATTCCTTAGAATTTAATAAACGTACCATCGGTATTCCTAAAAAATTATGCACTAACGTCCTTGATATATTTATTTTATATTTGGAATAGTATTTTCTTGAAATTAATTCACGAAAAAACTTGTCACAATAAACGGACGTACTCATGTTTCAAACTATAATAATGACTACTATATAAATAATGTATATAATCTTTGAGATATTGAAAAAGTTGTTATTGCTATAATGTCTTTTCACTCTTAATTAAAACGACATTTTAAAATCTTTAAATTTTAAATCGAATTTACGTCCTATCTGCTTTGCTTTTCGACCACGATGGGCGGGATTGAGGCGATGGTGAAATTCGACAGATTCGGAACTGGAGGAACTGCTGCTGGAAGAGCTACTTGAGGATGGAACTCTGAAATATCTGGGGTGACCCCGACGATTGCTTCCACCTGCAAATCGACGACCACTGCTGGAACCCTTTCTGAGGTTCCTGGCTTGGGCACGACTTCCAAAATGGACATCAAGACGGTCATCATTTCCTCTACCTGACTGAGACTGCTGAGCAGCTCGCCTTCCTGAGGCCGATTGCTGAAGAGGAGAGCTTCGCTTTTCGACATTTCCTACTTCTTCGGCAAGTTCATTAAGGGCAATTTCCACAACCGACACAGGGACAGCTTCCCGCTTTACATCTGCAGATGCAGCTCCTTCGGCAGCAGCTTCATTTCCAGGATCAGCGCTGATAAAAGATACTGGAAAAATATTTTGACAATTCAAGGATTTATAAAGTCAAATAACAATTATATGTCGTCTTATGGACATTGGTCTCTACTAGATCTGTATATGCCCGCGTTTATGTGTATTGTATGAGTAACCTGAATGCTCTTAATTATAGTCAATTATACTTACTGCTCAGAATTACGTTATTTATTTGTTGAAACAATGGTAAATAAATAAATTAATATAAAATATAATGTATTACCGATTAGGGTGAAATAAGCCAAAGAAATTAATGTTCTCATTTTGAAGGCTTTACTTCCAATTATTACAATGATCGTGAATCGTGAATCTTGACTCGTCGCAACGGTGACTCAAATTAAAGTGATAATAAAGAACTATGATTTTATTGTTATTGTGCTAACGAAACAGTAAAAAGTTAGGACCTGAAGATGCATTTTATCATAATTCAAAAACAACCGGTTCGTCTTGGGTTTAAAAATTTCATAAGGTAGGTACCTATTTTGATATTAACCATAAAAATATTGTTTTGAATTCAGATTTTTACTCAACTTAACTGGTGCATTTTTTGCAGTTTAGCATTTCAAAAAATACGTCACAATATTATGAAAATGTCATGCATGAGGCTATGGCAAAAGATGGGCAAGAGTTTACTACATAATAAATATCATGAACCAGGAAGAGGAAGTATAAGAATATGAACCTACCTAACACCTTAATTAGGGCTCCGGTTCATGGACTGAATGCGTATACTATACTCGACCGAACTTTTGATGTATTTGAAAAGCGGTGTACTGTCAACTATGGGTTGTAGAAAGAATACATTTCTTGCATAGTAATATTGCTCGGTTGGCCTTCGGGAAGGGGGCAGGGGGCACTGAATGGTACAAGTCGTACACGAACGCCTCGTATCTCAGAATAATAAAATTAGATTTATGGACCGGATATGACCTTCCACCATGTCATTCCACCCCATTTAGTGTAAACTTCGAATTCTCGGTGGCTATAAGTCTGAGGAAATATTATTGCCAGATTGTCACCGATAATTTGCAAGCAATATGAGAGAGAAGGGGGTAGTGGACTAATATGGTACACCTGCATGAGGAATGTTATTGGATTCAGAGGTCTCCCTATGGGATTATTTTTTCAATAAGAATAAAAATGTCTTTATTGCCACTACTGGCAGTGACAACAGAATCACGAGTAAGTGGCATCCATGTTTCAATGACTGCATTCCCGAAAAGCTATGTTTTTAATAACCTGGTACCTATAGCTGTAGTGTTGGTATATTTGTATATAGTAGGTATAACGAAATAAAATATTTTCAAAGTTTTAGTCCATTTTCAACTATCAACTGTTGAGCAGGATCTCTGGTTGGGTGTGGTTCCAAAAGTTGATCTCTATACAAATATCATTTTTCCCCACGAACCCCTTAGGGGAGGGAGGTTTACAATAATACCCTCCCAAGTCATGACCGTGCTCTGCATCCAATGAAACATTTGAGGGTTAGCCTAAATACGAAATGGTCGTGGGACTTGTACCTTTTTGGTACGCCTTTCCGAAGACTACCCTACCATTTTTTAGCTATAATAACAGTATATTTTTAATTTTTCATCTTCTATGGCTACAAATAATTTATTTTTTACGATGCGATGATCGTAATAAATGCGAGGTTACGAGAGACTCCGAGAGAGGCAACCCAAAGACGCCAAAAACAGACACTTTCTTTGGCTTTCTACACTACTGCTTCGCTTCATTACATTACATTACAGCCATTTATATCATGCCATGTTCACCTAAACACCAAATTTTAAAGCGCGAAAACTAACTTACAAATCCACTTTGACTGATCAAGACTTCAAGACCAAGATTTTTGATTCTGTGAATTTCAGCTTCAAAATTGAGTAGAAGAGAGGAAATGGAATCTTAAACTGAAATTAATTGTAAATCGTCAATAAAACCATTGAAATGGACAAGAATCCATTGTCGGAGCCGGCCCTGCCTGCTGATATAACTATCAAAGAAGAAATAGAAGACCAGGAATCCGATGAGTCTAGTGACGGTGAGTCAGGTAAGTAAAACCGTTTTGGATTTTTTTGGAAAATTCGAAATATCTTTCACTTTATTTGTGAATTTCACGGTTTTTTACGAGTTAGAGGATCCCAAAACAGCTTCAATATATTATGATAAAAAGGCTAAAAACACTAAATGACTGAAATATCGTTGCAAATGTAAAGCATGGAATATAATTTATATTTTCTATGTAGAAGCAGAAGTAAATTCAGACTCCGGTTCTGAAGTTGCAGAAGAAGACTTCTCATCGTCGTCATCAAGATCTGAAGATAGTGACAGGGACAGTGAAAATGAGTGTGAGACAACGATCTCCAAGATTGACAAAAAGGATGATACAAAACAAGATTCAAATTCCCACAGCAAAGAAGTCGCCGGAACTTCTGCAACGGATGCAGAAGGGGCTACTACATTTATCTGCAGGTTTTGCAGTAAAGAATACATGAAAAAGGAAGAATTAGAATCCCATTTGTCTTGCTCACACCAACCTCCGAATCCATACACCTGTGCATTTTGTTCGATGATATGCACAAATTCCATTACTTTGAGCTTGCACACGAAAATGGCTCACAAATCTCGTACCCTTTCACTACCTCCACCTCCGGCAGAATCAGTTCTCAAATGCGACGTTTGTGGCAATGTGTACTCAATAGCCGACGATTTGAAATATCATCAATATAAACGTCATAATAAATGTCTGACATGTTCCGAGTCGTTTCCTACTATAACTACTTTAAGGGAACATATCAAAAAAATTCATAAAGCAGGTATTTATATTTTTTATTAATGGCGGCATAAGCATCACCCATATATGTCATGTAAATGTATCAAGCTTGGTTTTATGACAGAAATATGTGTTGTACTTTGTACTGCAGTAGGTTAGTTGGTAATGTATAAACTATTATCAAAAAAATGTCACAATTTCACAAAAAATATATTATAAGTACCTAGTTTACTTTTACTGACTCTCAATTACTCAATTGCCTATCTACCCTACCAAATATATTATAATAATATATAGATTTATTTTCAATAGTCATAGTCATAATAATATTTCCATTAATATCAATTATATTAAATCAATCAATTATATTAAATCAATCAATTATATTAAATCAATCAATTATATTAAATCAATCAATTATATTAAATCAATCAATTATATTAAAATCAATTAATAGCGGTCCTATCACCGAAACGTTCTCATACTAAGCGAATTAATATATAAATCCCCAAATGATTCTTCTAATGTCAAACTATTTTCTATGGCAAAAGATAATTTAGAAAAATGGTTGAGTGTTAAGTTGCAATAATTTTACGTTTGCCATTTTAACAGGCCAACCTGCCCAACCTGAGAAAGATCCGAAAACAAGGCGGAGAGAATGCAACTACTGCCATAAAAGGTGCTCCGACTATTACAACTTAACAGTTCACGAACGGAAACATACTGGAGAGAAACCATTTGAATGTCACATATGTCAAAAGTAAATTGTCGAGCCGCAGTAATCATAAGCGGCACGTGGAGCGTCATACAAATGGAGAGAGACCTCACCAGTGTGACGTTTGTTTCAAAAGTTTTGCACAAGCTCAGAAACTAAGACATCATCAAATACTTCACGATGACAAAGAAGCTTGGAAATGTGATACTTGTGGGAAAAGCTATAGCGATGCTAGCACGTACGTTTTAATATTTTGATAATCATTAAATCATATTTTTATTTTCATGATAGTTAAAAATCTATATTAATTTATCATTAGGTTGAGGAAACATAAATTGATCCACACTAGGGTCATGATTAGTTGTGATGCATGCGATAAGGAGTTTGTATCACAAGAAGCTTTGGACCTACATAAGGAAAGGAGACATGGACCGAATGTTATCACAAGAATCACAAAGAAGGTGACAATGCGCTTCGAATGCCGCTGCTGCGGCAAACGTTTTCGACAGGCTCAAAATTGGAAAGCTCACGAAAGAACACACGATAAAGAGGGTGGAACTCATGAATGTGAATATTGCGGGGAAGAGTTTACCAATATGAGCCTTTTGAAACAGCACGAAAAAATTCACACTTACACCGAAAATGAGTTTGAGTAAATTTAACTAAATTTAACTAAATTAACTTACTAAATTTAACTAAATTTAATTAAATTTAACTAAATTTAATTAAATTTAACTAAATTTAATTAAATTTAACTAAATTTAATTAAATTTAACTAAATTTTAACTAAATTTAACTAAATTTAACTAAATTTAACTAAATTTAACTAAATTTAACTAAATTTAACTAAATTTAATTTATATAAATAAGGTGTGAGCAGTGTGGGAAAAGCTATAGTCGTTCCATTTCGTTGGAAAATCATATAAAAAGGATGCACCCAAAAGATGAGGAAGAAGTAGAACTAGTAGAAGATGCGTAAGTTTACCGGTTTACTTTTTTCGTTGAAGTATCTGTATATTTTAATTGTGAAAATATATGCGTATAAGTAATTTCTGTCAATAATTTAGCCCTCCGGTAAAACAAATGAAAATTGAGCCTGGCACCAAAGTTAGATACCTATTTCCTTGCGACGAGTGTGACAGCAGCTATTGTCATTTGCGATCATTGAGAAAACATCAAAGAAAGAAGCACGGAGTGAAGCCAGATGATGGGGAGGATTCACCGTAGATAATTTGTGTCACAGTCGTATGAGGGTATTTATTGGATACAGGAAAAAAATTACCTGCCTAAAATATAACTCTGTTACTGGAATACTAAACTGTACTTTTCTTATTAGTGGATGGCAAAAGGATTTCTTTTGTATTATTAAATATTAAACTTTCTTACTGTATGCAATGCATACTCACAATTATTGTGGAATTTGTAAGTATAGTATAGTATAGTAAGCTTTATTCAAGTGTCAAGTGATCACATCCAAAAATTACATTTAGAATCAGTAGACTCAG
>JABASI010005093.1:0-12888 GCA_019776505.1 Tomocerus nigrus | reverse complement strand
TTTTTCACTCACTCGCACTCAAATAAAATAAATCGTCAAAATCTCAAGTCGCTGGGTCTCGCCGGTCTCGGTCTCTGGCACACGCACAGCTGCTCTCGCTGTCTGTGTCAGCCTCAGCTCAGTCAGGCTCAAGGGCTCAGGGTCTCACAAGACAAGTGTCACAAGTCTCACAAGTCTCGCGTTGACGTTGTTGACGATCCACATTTACGTCAACGTATGCATATCAGAATATCAGTATCCAACAATTTCCAACCAATTCATATTGTTATGTCTCATTCAATTAGCAATAAATAGTATACCTCGGTACCTGCCTGGCGGTACAGCGATTACTATTCCGTGAAGAATATCAGTGTTTTGCGAGAACAAGAGGAAAAGGTTCTTATATACAGAGATGCCCAATTACAAGTCCCCATACCGCTTTCACCATGTAAATGGCTTTTCTCTTTTGACGCCTAAACGCCGTATGCTACTTTCACTTTTATTTATCCTTCTTAATTTTGAGTCTGCCCTGTCTGCAATTGCAATTTTTGTGCAAAATGGATGTCTCCGGACTCCGGATGTCTCCGATCGAATTCTTGGGCAACTTTTCTGGCCGACACGTGCCCACTTAAACGTACAATTTCAGTTTGCTTCGTTCTTGAATAGAGAGCCTTAAAATTGGACATCCCTGTACAGTTCTGGACTTCTTATTCTTTACTTCTATCAGCCTACAATACACACTACACATACAGTGATTCGGTGAAACAAGTGTTGCTCTTGATATTTACAATTACATGTACAGACAGATGTACTGATGTACATAATATGCATACATTTTAAATACGAAAGATGAGACTTTCGTACTATAACTTCGGCTTTATGGATGATGGGATGGAAGAATGAATATGACAGACGAACCAAAATAAGCAGCTTTTTTAGGGGAACGTAATTTTTAATTGCCCACTGCACTAATTGAATACAAAATGAACAATAATATAAAATCAAAGAGATATCACAACAAATTATAATAATTCAAGTGAACAAGCACTACGCAGCCAACAAAGCCTGAGGCTGAAATGCAAAGGTACTTACTTAAACTTTAATTTTTGTAACAATACATAATTTACATAGGTAGATAGTAATAAAATGAACTTTACTACAGACTAAAACTAAAATTAATTTTTTGGCATATAATACAAAGTTGATTCGAATTCCAATGATACCTGTCTTTTCCTTTTAACATAATATTAATGGGGTTTATTGCAGAAGTATAGTATACGTTTGGTAGTGGAACGCTACGCAACGTACATACGTTGTATAAGTATTATGAAGTCTTGTTCACGTTGAAGCAGTTTTACCCGTGTGGATGTGAATAACGTGCAAATGTTGCTTGTCATCACTGTTGGCTTTTCCATTTCAAAGTTATGTAAGGCAAGCGTAAAGTATTGCGAGAATTCCGACTGAGATTCCTTTCGTTCGTATTCATTTTATTTCGTGTGGGTGGATGACAATAGTACATTATGATTTTGATGCGACGTTTCAAAAATATCTGTGATACTTATTTCCGTTAAGGATACCTAATAATAATTTGCAAAGCATTTTGGGTAATCCACATATAAAAAATTCAATATCTAGCGACAAGCTTTCATCATTTATAATTTTAACGATAAAGATAAAGATCTTTATGTTGCAAAACAACTTTATTACCAATTCAAATCCCAAATTCACTTCTTTTATTTCCTTGTACATTTCGCAGCCTAAGTGGATTCCAAATTATCTTATCTTATAAAGCCAAATTGCCAGCACCATTAAAAGCCTTATTAGCTGGAGACTGGAGACCATGGAAAAGCTGTGGTAGGAAGAAGATACTGTCAATTACTGTAAATAAAACGTTTTGTGAGAAAATTTCATTGAAATTGCATTTCATCTTTAAAGTAAATAGGTATATAGATTTCCTTAATTTATGTTTTCTAACCTGCCCATTCTTCAAGTTCTAACCAAAATATTAGCTGATGTGAAAATGTCGACAGAAGACTCTAAAGGTCGCTCTTTGAAGGCCTCAGTAAATACTGATAATTTTCTTTCAAGCTTTTTTTTCAATATAAAATTAAATGACCATAGACATTCACTTACGTACTTACAGTAAAGTTTCTCAAAATTTCAAAACTGTTCCTGTTTAACATCTAAATTGCCATTTTAGGAAAAGATCCCTCATATTTTTTGCCAATGCATTAATTTCTGTGGCATTTTATGATTTCTATATTATGTGAATGTACTCTTCTGCAATTCTGCATTGACAATTCCATTTACGTATTATCAGGAAATCCGTTGGTGACCACAAAGAAAGATAAGTCTCATTGATCTTAATAATTACATATTATGCGTTGTTCTACTAATCTTTACAATAAAACGAAATAATTTATTTGTACATTTGGATTTGCCTAGACGGACAAAGTATATATGAACAGTTCTGGTAGTCGCATTAGCCTACCTTTAGACAACAGTGTCTACCGATGGTGAAACATTTTTGATGTACAAAGGAAAAGTATTGACCATTTAAAAAACACGATAAATGCAAAATTTTTGATAGTAATGGAGAATATTATAGGGAATCTAATAATATGAACATTTCCCACTAAATGTATACATACACATGTGAAATAGGTCTCCTTTCAGTAAAATTGAGTTCCACCTTTTAATGGAATTACATTTGCTTTTGGTTTGGCATTACGGGCATGATAAACAAGTTCGCCAATTAAACAGATGAAAAAATAAGATATAAGACGCGCTTTCGACAAAACACTTATGTGATGGTGTATGGTGTCGACTTTATTCCGGGACAACCTACAATCCAACGTAATGCCGATTTTCAGTACAGCATGAATTCTCATTTCTAATCCTACATGTGATCTTGTGAAGGATCATTTGACATGCAGAGACACTGACTCGTTGTTGGTGCACCAGAAAACTGGGTATTAGTTGTTATTACTGTTACATGGCTATGCTATGATAATTCTCGGGATGAATGTGTTTGCATTGCTGGCACATAATAGAAAAGACTCAGACTGGGTAACTGTTTATCAAAACATGCAATATAATTATACTCGAGGGGTATTTACTTCATTTTACATGATTTAGTATTTTTGTTTATACATGCGCAGATATAATTTTATAGTTGTGAACATAACAATTACTTTTGCTTATTTAAAACATCCTGAAAATGATTAACATTCTCTATAAAAGTTAGGGGGAGGTACGGAAAAATAATCAAAATTGCAAAATTATCTTATAGCAAGTGTAGGTATGTGAAAAATCGACACCTCTAACGAAGATGTTTGGAGTAATTTCATAAAATGTCTGCTTACAGTTGAAACGAGTATTCCGTTAATTCTTACAAAGAATAACAATGTAGAAGGGTCATTTCACTTTAATTGCTGTTAGCGGTCGCTGTAGTTGGATTAGTTGTTCGTTTAAACACGTTTACTTAAAAAGCAGATAGGTAAATTGACTGATAGGCAGGTCTGTCACATTTCGTGATGTATCTGCTACCGGGTGGCAATCCCATTTTATTGGTTATGATCTAGTCCAAGAAGCCATGATGTAATTGAAGTCCGTATTTTGTTTCAGTAATCCTTTTAATTGCTTAACAATTTGTTAATAGTAAATTTAGACGTTGAATTAGCGGTGAAAATATTGATTTTACTAAAGGTCAGAGTTCCAAGTCCATTATAGATGCTTGCTTTCTGTTTCTAATTGCAGTACGGCATAACGGGCAAAAATTTACGGTTTGGGCACACATTTCACACAACGCCTGATGGTCACATGGAACTAGCACAACTGTTCTGCTAGCATCTGCACCAATACAAACATTGCCAATTAGTTCTTCAACATAATACTATTAGCTCATTCGTTGTAGCCATTTACAGTTGTAAAAACCTACCTTTATTTTTGCACTGTAAACACGCATAATGAGGAGACTCGGGCTTATATGAAGTTAAGGCCTTATTAATAACATCCAATTGGGCTCTAAACGCATCGGCAAACATATGTAGAGTTTGTACAGATAGATAGGCCAAATCCGAACGACCAATTACATTAGGAATTGTCCCATTTCTAGAATTTGTTGATATTTCATTTGTTACTAATTGTGACGATCCAACGGGTCCATGAGGGCCCATAGCTATATTTCCATTGCCTCCAATTAATCCATTGCTACTTGACGTCGGCCTAGGTGACATTGTCGCTATTGTACTATTTTGACGCGGTGAAAAGTCAAAGTAATTCATTGTATTATTCCTAAGGTCATCTGTTGTTGTTGTCTGCAAATATAAGAAATAATTTTTGAAACCCCCATTTCATTGCAATGTACTATGTACCAATTATAGTCATAGTTAGTAGGTGGTGGTACTTACATGTTCTATGCCATCGTGTTTATTAAATATGCCTAATGGGTTATAACTGTTGGTCAGATGGGGCGAAGATCCACTGGGGAACCTTTCCCGATTAAAAAACGGGGCTGACCCCGGAATGCTAACTGGTTTTGAACTAACTGTAAAATGCATTCAAACAAAAAGTTAAAATCTTCGTTTAAAAAACGTATGTATTAAATTACATTGCTAATAATAATAATAATTGCTTGAGTAGTAAACGTATGTATTAAATTACATTGCTAATAATAATAATAATTGCTTGAGTAGTAGAGTTTTTACCTCCAGAAAAATGATCCGTCTCTAATTCCTTGTCTATCGTGTTAGGGGAATCGTCTCTACTCAAATCACTTTCTCTTAGTTCTGCAAACAGATTTCAGGGTCGAAAATAATTACAACTCGTAAAAGGATGAGTGACTTGAGACGAGTTTCCCAATCATTTAAAGAAAACTGTGCAAAGCTAATAATACTGTAAATAATATTAATTAACAAGAAGTGAACTTACTGCTAGAAGGGAAAAGACTATAACTCATATTTCCATCTCCAAATGTTAAAAATTCATCCAGGTTATCAAAAGGTAATTTATTAACTCCCATTCCCATCATTGTATTCTTCTGATAATTATTAGACGATATAGGGCCATTCATAAGTTCTTCGTTCTTTTCATTTCCACCTAGAGTCTTGGGTTGATCTTCGAAAAATTTCCCTCCATGATTTGTTGTCGACTGACCAATTCCATTACCAATTACTGATCCACTGGCTGCATTGCTATAAGATGACACAGCACTGGCAAAACTTTGTGCTCCAAAAGGAACCCCGATCACCGTACTAGATGAAGAATTAGAAGCCGCACTTGTGCTTGACCCTCCGAAATGCGAATGAAACTGCTCCGGCGAAGTGGAGTAGTGGTCTGCCACGCTGACAGTGCCACTTCCTGAGCCAGACCCACCACCCACGTTGTGCATGCCCAAGAAATGCTCCAAACCGCCGTTGTTGTTGTTATTTGCTGTACTAGTGACACTACTATTCGATTGCGACCCCATCATCATCACGTTGTTTACGTTGTTATTGTTATTGATGCTTTCGGACATGGCTTGTTGGAACTGAGTCGACATCTGCATCTGTCCAGTTTTCGTTAGTCCACTAATTGATGTGCTATTCATTGCCGGTAATACGTTAGATAATATGTCAGCAAAAGAATCCGAAGGCAAATTCCGATTAATTTGCATTTCTTGATCCGCATGAGCAAATGCGCAAAATGCACCACGAGGACACACTGCTGTTACAGACATGTCGTGACACTGCAATACAGACAGAGAAGGTAATGCGTCGTGACACTGAAACATAGTCAAATATCCAAAATATGATTAATATCTTTTAGTAACTCACTTGCTAGAATTAGTAAGTTTGCATGTGACAAGCAATACAACAACTTTTAGTTTACATTACATAATTATTCGCGTAACTAAAAGGCTTACAAAGATAGTTCTAACCAGCAGCCTAAAACAAACCAACTGGCATTTGCTCGAGATTTGAAGTAGGAATTTCCTTTGGCTATTCTTGTACATTTTTAATTATCTGACAATGAGTAGGATTTGGAGTTTTCGGTAAAAGCAAGTAGGGCGAATTATATTTTTAAATAAAAAAAAATTGCATAGATTTTTGGTCCAAACTTTCGAAATGTTTCCCTATTACTGCTATTACTAACTGCAAATTACATACAACTAGGTAGCATGGTTGTATAGCTGTATGGTCAGTTGGTCAGAGCACTGATACACAAACAATTTCAAACAAATAGATTTACCTACTGTTGCGACTGTTTAAATAAAACAGGCAAAAAAGTTTTTCTTCTATGGTCCCACACAAACACAGCCACACATTATTAACATAATATCTAATCTAAGCATAATTAACTCATAAAATCGGCTAAGATGCAATACGAACTAAAACAAAAACAAAACAAATTGTTTGCTACTAAAATTGCAGCTTTAATCTAACATAGGTAGGTAAAGGTTAGAACAAGTTATGATACATTTGTAATTTTATACCAAAATTTTTTGCTAAATTACTGGAGCACAGCACAGAGAAAAGGATTAACGTTTGCATAATTAAGTTTGACCTCGCTACGTAGACACAAATAACTTAACTACCTATCTTAAACGTGCATGTGCGTTAAGCCCAATCACATTATTTAGCTAAATATTAATTAATGGAGTTTATGTTTCTAAAATTACCTTAGATGATTTATAAATCTCGGGATGAAATTGCTGTTCGGTCCTTGTGTGACAGTAAGGACATTCATCTCCATCATCACAAAGAGTAGGTTCACCCCACTCATCTCCATGTTTAACATTAGGACATGGTGTAGAACGATACTTGAATTTCTTAGGAGAACGTCTACGATCTCTCATATTATGATAATGAGGGCATGCATAGCCCTGTCTACAAAGTCTTGGCGGTTTTTTACACGCCTCCGTTTTATAATGCACTAAAACGTAATTTGCATCTACAAAGTCAAAAACATGAATAATTACAGAAATTGCAACAACTTTAATACATAGGTAGACTTATAATAACGTACGCCAATAAATTTAATTCTAATAGCTTTTATTTACACTAACCTTGCCATTTAGGGTCTTCCGGCGGAGGAGCCCTTTCTTTATCTAATTGATTAGGACCATTAGTTAAATTTTCATCTACTGGCTCTTGATTCTGTCCAATAATAAATTCCAATTGAAGTATTTATTCACTACTGCAGTATTAGTTATTAAGATTTAAAATAGTATATAAATATAATAATAATATTACCTGTAATTCACGAATATCATACACAGGAGGCCTTTTGTCGCGTTCGCCATGAGCAAAGGCACAATGAACTCCATTTTTAGAGCAAAATCCCCTACTGTCAGTTTCATATACACACATACAAGTTTTATAATAACGCAAGTGATATCGTCGTTCCGTATCCCCAGCTGTTCGATGTAATAACGGGCAACTAAATAAAAATTAGGCACAGTGACATTATGTTACACCTTTAACTTATATCCTCTACTAGGTAAACGTAAGTAAGCGTATTAAGTTTCCAACATAAAGCTACTTCCTCGATATGGATGGGAAAACTAGTTTTTCTCCAGCTGAACATACAATTAACTTAGCGGTATGGTATCACCGATGGTGCTTCTAGGTATATAAACTAAAGTTCGACTGATTTTCAAATGAAAATTTCCAGTATTTTTGATAAAATCGTATGGGAACAGTACAATATCTTCACGGCACAAAAAAACGTTCCGGCAACCGGCTGCCATTGAAATAATCTTTAAAATTCGGACTTATACCTTTTTCTTTTGACTCAATTGGCTCGCAAAAAGTTAGCTAAAAGGGAAAGGATTGTAACCTCACGGAGAAATCAACTTCTGACTTTCGATATAAATGAGTCTATTTTAATGGTGCCACTACAAGGGTACCACTCAGTAAAATTAATATTTGGGAACTGTATTTAGCTATTGGGGGCAATGTCCAATAAAATGAAATCCAATAATAGTGTTGTTAAGCTACCCCATGATGAGGGAATGTCTTAGGTTAGAAATTTAATACTCTTACCTCGTGTATCTATAGGTAAATATTAAACAATCATGATTATTAATAATAAGGTTACAGTACATCACAGTATGTTAGTGACATTTCTTTTTTAAATAAATCGCAGTATATAATTGTTTTTAGTGTTATAATGTTGATAAATGTAAATAAACGTACAATAATGGTAAGCGTTGAAATGGTTATCACTTATTGATGGTCAATTGAGATGAGCAATGGACAAATAAAGGTATTTATATTTTTATAATTTCTCAAGTAAAGGAATAAGCTTACTCGTCTCCATTTTCACACGTTCCTCCAGTTTCATCAAACTTGACGCAATAATTATCTGGCGAATAATTAAAAGTGCCATCGCGTTTTCTAACGGGTCTTCTTCTTCTTTGATTCGGGAAATGCCAGTTAAAGCATGTAAATGGCCGATGCTGTGTACATTTATGTTGAGGAAATAGCGTACACTGTTCCACTCGAAATTCTTTTAAATAACTGAAAGAATCATAAAACAGGTTTATTATTATATTTTCTAAGAAAGCACAGCATGTCAGTCATGAATGAGTATACAGAATACAGAGTAGAGTACACTACACAGAATCATGCACAATTTCCTAAACTAAACAAAGATATTATTTCCGCATGTATACTTGTGGAAATTGTGTGCTACTGTTGTGTTGTGTGAATGTGAATGTTAGCTTCAGTTTCTTTACTTAAACATTTTTAATTTAATAGTTAATTTCACCCAATAGTGAGGATGGTGTATCTAACCTAACTCCTTACTGAATCCAAATCAAAATAAAATTTAATGGCAGGTAGGTCGTAGGTCAGGTACTATTTATTATCTAGATATAACATCAGTCATAGTCATAGTGTATCATAATGTAGTCTTCAACTCAGCCATGCAATGTAAACACGTAATAGAAGTAATTGTCATAATAATATTCTTAATCAAGGAAGTATATCAATGAATGAATGCAGCTATTTCGCAACACGCATACCTATATAGGTAGGTATGTATGTAGATCAAAAGAAAGAAACCATATTTCACCATATAAGCTCAATAACCAACAATTGCTTTAGTTTTATTTTATTCGTCCACATACTATTATATAAGTTGCCTAAAAGGATTATGGTTCAGTTTCAGGGTTAACAAACAGTAACCACACTGTTTACAATTTACATTACCACAGTTAACAACCAGCACAAAATAAGTTACATGAAAACGTTGCTGTACTCTACTCCTCTGAGAAAATTTTACTTTCTGAAAGTTTCTGAAGTTCTGAACTCATTTTCAATCGAACTCTCAAACACGGCACAGTTAGTGTCATTGTAAGTACTTACAATCTGTTTAAGGAATACATAATGTCGATGTGAATTTCGATGTGTATGTAGTCAGCGAATTTAATTTTGAGGTGTTCTCACGGCATTATGGACTGTTTCATTCATTGTAAGAATGTTAATGTTAATGAATCTTGTGGGAATTCAAAGTGTATCTCCGACTATCATAATATTCTGTTGTGTTTTGTGTTGCATTTTTACACAGACACACCTGCAACTTTAACTTGTTTTATCAATCTGAGACCCCTTTAGTTTAGGTAAAAAAATAAATGAAGTTCAAGGACTTTTACGGGCTTAAAAACTTCGATAAATACCTTGACCTACAACTTCAGATATTTTATTGGGGTAGGTCTTATAGGCCTAGAAGAGGCCTCTAATTCTAATGCTAAATGCCAGGTATTATATCGAGGTATCGTGCTTTCGAGATATCCCCACCTACATTCAAATCTTCCTGTCTAGTAAGTGAAAAAATTTTGCTTTCATTAAATTATCTACCTATAAAAAATTAAATAATTAACATCATTCATTATTAACTACTATCCAACTAGTATCTAACAAAATGAATCATCACATCATCAGGCAGGACTAGGACGAGGGAGGATTAACGTAGCTAAATACGAAATAGCAAGGCCTCCCTCTGTGGCTTTTTTCATTTAATATTGCCTATAATAGCTAAAAACTTTTGTAAATAATTCTGCATTTCATATTATTTCAATTATTTCATCGCAAAACCCTTATTACCATCATTCTACAATCCTACTGTAACACTGTTAGTTGATAATTAGATTAGTGTAAGGTGAATGAATTCTTTATATAGAAAACTCGACTCGGAAATCGCATAATATACCACGACTTTTTTAACCAAAATAAAGAACTAAGTAAAATTTCAAAAACCATTCCCCTGCCTTTGTATATTTAAATTAACAAACTACTAATGAACTAAATATTACTATACTCCGCAAGGCACAAAAGTAATTTCCATATATCACTGTCTTGTGTTGACAGTCATTGACGATTATGATATTGATATAAGAACAAGGATCTACATGAAATTATAACCGTGTGTACTATCAACTATACAGAAAAATTAGCACTTTTATAGTTGATAGGGAACTCAGCAGTATCAATCGATTAGTTTCAAAGGTGTCTGAAAGCAATTAGCACTTAAGAGTGATAAAATTGTCAACATGCCAACTTTTACATTTCCGGACTGGATTTTAATGTCGGGTCACTGACATTAATTTAAACATATTTACTTACAAATGCAAATAAAATTTCACGTTCTTCCTAGTGGTTTATTAGCAGTGAGTGTTGCTGCTGTCTATATACAAAATATAATAACAGATTACAGAATACAGAATATTACAGACGGACGACAAAATCGCCGTTTCTGTTCACCAGTAGAAAAAATTTGAAATTTTAATTTCCAAACTTTCTGACGGGCTTACCTGCTACCACCTCCCTTGATAACAGAGTGCAACAGCCTTGTAAAACTAAACATTATATTTCACTAGCTAATTCAAAAATTAAATTAAATTTTACAGTCCCTTGTAATTAATTGTTAATTGCTGCGGACCACACCACCCCAACCCCATGTTATAAGGTAAAATTAATTCATTTTAGCACATTTTATACTGACGTCTCTTTCATTTTAAAAATTAGGCTGTGATATTTACTTTCACTATTATCATTATTCATTAATTTCATTGACTATCAACTATATATGAAGTGGCTTAATAGTTCAGTATTTTCAACTTTAATCTTGGCTCTTACTCTTACTGACTGGCAGTGACAACAGATACATCTTTTTCTGAGAATATTGTCTTTTCGATGAATAAAAACATTCGTTGTTACAACTTGCAAACAAAAAATGTTCTGACTGACTGTCATACTGTTGAGTTGACTGTCAAACAACCTTTAAATTATGTTGAATGTAATTCATACAGTAGAATATTATTAGAAAGGACTGCGGACAACGGAAGCAATAAAATTATAGCTATCTATGATCTAATTAATTAGTTGCTAATTAAATGTACATTCATTCAACATTGCTGCATATCAGTTTTAGTTTTATACTATAATTTGTTTGATTCATCCATTCATCTTTGTCAACATCAATGTCCAAGTAAAAAGAAAAGGAAAGTTAAGTGGCAATGTCAGAATACTTATGTTGTTGGTTGTATGTACGTATTTAGAAATGACAAACTGATCGAACTAAAAAATAGTTAAGTAATCATTGTTTTGTTGCATATTTGAAGGTTACCTATTATGGTATAGTAAGTAATAAGTTAGGTACATTACATTAGTAAATGAATAATAATAATATGGGGGATATGGGAAGTAATAAGTAATGTTAATGTTGAATGTTGTGAACTTGTTCAAAGTCAATAGCACACATACATAGAAAGAAAGGCGCAATAAAGTGTTGATAGTCAGCCACTATATAACACGTACTTTTTTAAAAAAAATGTCCAGGGATGAATAATATTTCTATAAAATTCTTACCGGTAGTGCGAAGGCCGTTCTGTCGGTGTGGGCAACATTTGTTTTGCTTCTGAGGGCATACTTTCCAAAAAACAAATTTTAATTTTGGATACTAAATGATAATCATGGCTGGCGTTTATGTAGACGCTTCAAGAGTGGCCCGCCTTCTTGTGCTATTGCTCCTGCTCAATTCTATTCACAAATTCTCTCTAACAGTAGTAGTCACCAAGTGCACTCCTATTATCGCATTTACACCAACAAAACTTGCTGTTTGATTCCAACTTTCCAACTCCAACTCCCGTTCGTCCCAGACCCAGAGTCTCAGACCCAACTTTAGCGCTCCGCTAAAAATATGCACCCAACAGCGCAGCAGTAGTAGCCCATTATTATTATTATTATTCATTAGCGGCCATCTGTCTGCACCAGGTTTGAAATTTTACCTTGTACATGGAAATTAGACTGTTTTTCAAAATGCTATTCCTCCCCCAACGAGTGCTTTTATGGAGAACAAATTGGTAATGAGAAGTTTCAGATAAAAATAATTGGATAGATTTTTAAACAGCTGAATTAATTAAGGCCAACGAAAGTCAATTGTCGTATTCTGGATTATAAGCCTCTCTTGTCCTAGGGAGGTTAGTTCAGTTGGACATCTCTACCACAGGCTTATATAACCCCGAACACGACAATTACTTCTAACAAATTATCGAAGATTTTGGGTAACAATTTCATCTGGGCGTTATGTTGTACAGTTGTACGTGTACCATACCATACCATCAGTTTAAGACAAAATACTATGCTTTGCTGGCTAACAACGAGTAGCGACTAGTGACAGCCAGTTATCTTGTCTGACGCTGACCCGCTGACCACACAATGCAATACCACATCAAAAACTTGAGACTGGTCAATTTCTGAAAATCCTCATTACCAAATTGGTTGGAGTAAGGCATGCAGAGGTCGCACGGATACCTACTTATGCTTTTCATTTTATTAGGTTAGGTTAGGTTCCTCGAACGCCAGTTGCATACGGCCCTGTGTATAATGACGGCGGGAGTTCAAAATATGCAACCTTTGCCTT
>JABASI010005092.1:0-12889 GCA_019776505.1 Tomocerus nigrus | reverse complement strand
TGGTCCTTCTTTTTGCCCAACGGGCATTTCCCTTCTGAGTTTCGTCTGCTGAACTTGTCAGCAGAGTCTTGTCTGCTCAGCGCGGTCCCAATTTGCTTATGAACTTTGGCTGCTGAAAATTTCAACGTGTTTCTGTTCATCTGTTTTCGGTC
This sequence comes from Tomocerus nigrus, assembly GCA_019776505.1. Lineage (NCBI taxonomy): Eukaryota > Metazoa > Arthropoda > Collembola > Entomobryomorpha > Tomoceridae > Tomocerus > Tomocerus nigrus. The sequence continues at coordinate 12,737 of JABASI010005092.1, read as the reverse complement.
GGGTAACGACGGGATTATATAGTAGGTGCCTTTCTGGACGTGCTGTTTATGTCCCAAATTATATACTTAACCTTTCTTGTTTCAATACCTAATAAGGACAAAGCATGCACTTATTTTTAGTCCATCATGATTTTCAGTTGTTTCCCATGGACTTTGATTTGTTTATCCGTTGTGCTAAATTTATAACACGACAACTAAACTGATGATAATGAATAACAAAGGTGTGCATATTTACTCGTAATTATGACCTGAGGTTGCTACACGGCAAAGAAACTGTACTTAGGTATTTTATTTATGATCTTACGGTATATACCAATATACCTACACAAGGCCTTACTATATTCTTCATGGACTAGTTGAATTACAAAGGGGCTGAAATAATGAACTATTTGTACAAAACGAATGGATTTTATTTTGCACGCATCTTGTGCAAATTATTGAGAACCAAATTCTAAGGCATTATGTTTGTACTTTTTTTAAAGTTTTAAATTGCAACATATCTCGCGATAGAATTTACTTGTTTTTCCATTGTAAACAATTAGATTGATAAAGACGACTAGGTATGGAAAAGATATAATTTATCCAATGGTAAACCATTGCTTTATTTTTTTAATTAATTTTCATTTTAGAATTGTTACTGTAAACATTTCCTAAGCTATTTTTGCACACAATTCCGCTGAACTCTACGAAAATGTAGGTTCGCAATAGGGAGCTTTATTAATGTCAATCTCCTTTACAACCCAATGAATTTCATTACTTTCGGAAAAGATAAAAAATACATGTTCAGCATACGGAATAAAGCAGATTTTATCCGCCGACAATAAAAGTGACAAGAGATTATATTTAACAATTCACTTTGAGTCTTCTCTGAACAATAAAAATCTTACTTTGACAATAATTTAGGTAGTATCAAGTATGTTACTATGTATTATGAGGTTTGCGCGATACGATACGGAAAGGATGACTATAACTTGATTGCTTTTTAGTTGCATTGAATTCCTGCCGTTAAAATTAAATCGACGAAAGAAAGGATGTGATAAAATGCTTTCTAAAGTATATTGTTATTTTGGTGAAAACCCAATAACATTTTTATCCTGTTGTATGTAATTCTAAACTAAGAAGTGTATGTATGTAAATATTCCAAGGGACAATAAATATTTGTAAACCCGAATCATTACAAAATACAAACAGTGATTCGAAGTTGATTAGCCCATATATCAATTCTGCAATTCCGTGTTAATACTAACTAATAACTTTTAAGGTACATGTCCGACAAGTTTAATGAAATTGATAAATCTTTAAGTTGATAGAAGAGCGCGATAATCTTTGGCGAGGTATTAAAAATCTTGACATATTGGAGTATATGTTTTAATGGGATTTTTAGTGGCTATTGCTTGGAAGAAAGAGTGCAGGCATTATTAGACTGGGAGAAGTGCCCTCATGAAAAATAGACGGAGAGACAGAGCACATAATAAAATATGTCCATAACAAAGGTTTGATTGCGAGACGAGTATTTTTAGCTGTACAGTGCTAGTGAGTGTAGTTCTGTTGCATTAAATAGTAATTGAGCTAGTAGTATCGTAAAGAAAATATTAGGCCCTGCAGTTTCATTGTGTTTTCCCTGCGTATATCAGGGAATCACATAAAGAAAGGGTGCATAAGGAATGGTAAGAGGAAAGCATAAACTCCATAATAAATGTGATGACTGTGCTTTCACCCTCTGCGTGAATAACGCACATAAAACAACAAGTCGTATTCTTTCGACTTACATCAACTCACAATTGCGTTGCAACTAAATTGCATCTAAATCAACCAAAGGAAGTAAACTGTACCAACGTATGTAACGTACGTTTCGTTTGCTTATTTCGAACAATCGAAAAATGGTGCTACACTAACAGAAGCTTTGTAATTCCTCTATTTTCTCTCTCTGAAAAAAAATTCACTCAAAAATGTTTTCTTCGGAGCAAAAAGTGTCTATATGCAATTTTTAATAAAGAAAAAGTAAAACACCAGAATGTTTTTGGGGAATTATGAGAAATCTAGAGTCTGACTCTGGCTGGCCATCGGCTTACTTTTACTTTTGTATGGCAATATTTATTCACTGAGATTTTTGGAGTTGGTGCAGGCTATCCTCATAATTTCCACATATGTACACTTTCTGGAACATTATAGGCATTTTCCATAGCGTAGGCACTAATGTCGTAGTCAAGGAAGTTCGGTCTCATAAGTGCCCACCTGGCTTATGTACTTTATCTTCGTAATAATAGATACGTAGTGTGTTAGTGAAAATTGTAGACGGACAGCTAGCAATAAGTTTCCTCACGTTTCCATCCTCAATGCATGCAGGGAAATAATAAATCATAAAATAATGTGCATAAGGAAAATGAAAAAGGAAGGCTATCATGTGGATATAATCGTTTCTGGAAAAGTTAAATTCTACCTAATAGAACGATAAGTAGAGTGAATGACACCTTAGCCTGAGTTCACGATTGGGAATAATTGCTACAGAAAAGTGAAAAAAGACGACGGCTTTTCAAGAGGCTCATTTCGTTTGGCTACGTTGACTGACTGAGATGTGATGCTCGCAGTTTGCCATGTCATGCATGTCAGACTTTGGCTATGGATTGTGTTCTGTGTGATATGTGTCGAGATCTATGTGAGTCAGCGTCAGAGCTCCAGCAGAAAATAAACCCACTGACTGCACTGTGCTGAGTCGACTACCCAACTGAACTTGTGGAGGAAATATACCTACCTGTTCATATAGACTTGATAAGGAACATAATATACGTAGGGAGGGACTTATAGCAATGCGATAACATTGTTATAAAAAGTCAAGTGAACCATGCAAGATCCAACGCTACGTTTATAAAAGTCTACCAATGGCTACAGAGAACTGTTTGTTCTATACGCTTATGATATCACACAATATGTAGGCTATCTGTATAAAATTATCATGCTGTTTTACAGTAAACGCATTCTCTAATGCTTATCATTGGAGGAGACTAAGAGAAAGTAAATACCGACCACCAAAGTTTTTGTAATGTAAAACAGGAAAATGCCCTACTTTGCATGATACTAGTGTATCGCTACACCCAAAAATGCCAGTGGTATTCAAATAGGTGCTCAATAACATCTCATGCTGATGCGTGCCATTCAGTTTTATACTTAGATAGCATAGAAGATAGTAAATAGAAAAACTAGTGGCACAGATCAGGACAGGGCGCTCATTATGTTTCATGGAAGCTATGATTCAGTGCGAATGAGAAAATAAAAATATTTGAAGTCTCACAAAAACTTATTTCCATGATTTAACAATGGTTTCCTTTTTATCATTTTCATAATTGATTACTCAATAATCTGTTATCCTCTTGGCATTTAAAACGCAATTCGAAATGGTTAATGTTTTGACATGATTTTAAGTGATATAGCCATATGAGTCATTTAACGCTTCCCCCGCTGTTTATAACGCTTTAGAGATTTATATCAAAATTTTTGATGAAACTGACCCCTTTCAACACTTGGATTATAATTTAAAGGTAAAAGCTGACGACGGGTGAAAATAGTTAGAATCCGAAGCAATTTGATTCTATCTGTGCGGACAACTTTCAGGTAGAGGATTCAGGCTTATTGTGTACGGAGATGGATGGATGTGATATCTCTGGCAGCGGTCGTCTGAGCGTTTGGAGTGTCTTTCAGGTGGTGTGCCACTTCCGGTACTTGATTGTTCAGATACATTATAGCCGCTAGCAGTGACCCTGTACTTGTGTCTGTGGAGTGTGTGTGGTGCGTGTTGGGCTAGAGAGAGGGATATAAGTGCTACTAGCTAAGGGATGGCGGAAGAAGGGAAGGGAGAGTGGAATCGATCAGGACATGTACATACGCGAGGAATATATTTATAGGAGTCTGCGGTCTGGTTGCATAGTAATAAGTAAGTAGCGAGTAGTGGGATAAGTCGCAGGGAAAGTGTAAGCATGCAATGCCAGTGAGGGAAGGGAAGATGTAAAAGACGGTGATGAGATGAGATGATGGTCTCTCCTCTGTTTCCTTTGCTCTATCCTCGCCGTTGCAGCCTGTTAGCTCTTCTTATACTTCTCTATCTATCCAGCTATCTTTCTGGAATGGAAGAAAAGGCTTGGCATGCTTAGCATCGTCTTGTGTTGTGACTACGTATATAGACTTATTAATATACTTGCTAGTATTATATTTTAGCGGACAGAGAAGGAAAGGGCATTTAATAACTGTAGAGCAGTAAATATATGTCGAGGCGTATAAGTATAAAGCATAAAAGTGTAGCTATCTGTGTGCGGCAGGCAGGGAGTCTAAAATGCGAGAAGAAAGTGGGAATGGAAAGCGTGCTATGAGTGGGAGATAGAAAGGAGACAGTGCGGGAGTTTCTCTATTCTTTTAGTGGCTATTCCTCTTCTATAGGAGATATTTCGGGTAATACCAGTGTTAAGACGGGGCACTCTGCTCTTAGGCTTCAATACACTCTGTCATTGAGTTACGCTGTGTTTGGCGCACGATTCTCTTCTGTTCCTGAAAAACAGCCAAATAATGAACGAAGGTGATCGACTCCCACTTCTTCTTGGATGCAACGACTCATTTGTGCTTATCTTTACGGTTTAATAAACTTTCATTTAATACATCAATTACTTGCTGTGTGTGACTAGTTATTTTTTTATTTTCGCATGTGACTTATGGTACACATGTGTACATGTATCCAACATTAGCTTTATTCTTATGACAATCTATTCATTGTTGTATGAAAACAAAGCTTTTTATCACCAAGGTACTTTACACTTAAATCTCCAATGTCAATTTCCTATACATTCATATGAGCATTTAATAACTGCTGTAATGCTATATACATTTAGTTTGACACTTGACTTAATGTAAAAGGTAATGCAGAAGAGTATATATTATCATATGTGGTTCAAACCCGAGAGCTTAAATATTTACCCTCTTATTGGCAGAACTTGTAGTCCCCGTGTAATAACATCACGTAATCACTACGTCTTGATAAGACCATCAGGTTCCTTTCGGAAAATGTGATATTTTGCATGTAGGATTTCAGGAACTGACCATGCGAAAGTAACTACAACACATTGATTCTTCCATTACAGCGTTAAAGTGTCAGGCCTTCTTACATTTCGTACATTCATTAGTCTACCTTTGATTATTGCTACAGCCCTAACGAGTCTGGTTCTCGTGTGAACTTTCCTACATATAAGCACATGTAGAGAGAGAGAGAGAGAGAGAGAGAGAGGAGGCACATGATATATTCAGTGTCCATACATAGTAAGAGTGCTCTGGTTTTGTTTCCTGACCGTAAGAATAGGCGGATGCATGGCTTGGCTTTCACTGTGCCAAGGGTTTCTCTTTCCTCCCTTCTATTCTTCTGCAGAGAATGAGTGGGAATTCGGTTGTGCTCTCTTGGATGCGCATCCCCTCGCTTAGTAGCACCACTCTTTTCCTGAGAGAGAGAGAGAGAGAGCTACGGCTACGGGGTATTTTGCTCACCGAAGTCAGAGCAGAGAAAGAGCCAGGCCAGAGTCGTGCTATGCACTAGTCTAAAGCAATTGTTGGTAAAGCAGGATCAAGTTAAGCGAGGCGGGCATGCTCTCTGGAAATAGCCGAGGAATATGCGAACACACTCTGTGCGTACTTCCTCAGCACAGAACTGTATGCCTATCTGCCCTAGAAAACTGCAAGTGGGCCATACCTTCCCATGTGCCAATCTGTGTAGCCGGTGCATGTGTGTATCCTGCCTGGCGTATAGTTGCTCCGTTTGGATAGTGGGCGAAAGGCGTACATAGGCGAGAGTGTATATAGCATTTGGAGATAGCGGGCTGCGTCTAGTTCGGATCCTGGCCGTTCCGTTCCTTAAAGTAGTAACGTCGTATCCTAAGTACGTCCGTATCCTCGCCTTCACTCCTCTCCGACTCAATCCCGTCTGCTCCTGTCGAAATAAGGAAAATCAGCAACAGCAGACGATAATATCGGAGAGAGGCTAACGTTACCTGGCAATGGCATCCGAGTCGGCTTGGCTGTGTCTCGGCTTGGCCTGAATCCCTTGGCTTTCCCCTCACTGCCTACTTATCTACTCCACTACTCTCCGCTATTTACCAGCACAGGCACTACACACAGTCACTGGTAAGTACAGCCGACCATAGCACTCAGTACTCTGTATGCATAGTGCTACGACCATCTGAAATGCCAGCATTTTCCAGTTTCTCCTCGAGTTTATACATGCAAACTCCTGCTTATATTTTTCCAGTTGACTTTTGATGCAGATGGGTTCCGGGATTAGCGATCATATTTACAACATTCGAATTTTCAATACATTCAAATTATACGGCCCGCTGCTAAAGTTACATAAAATAAACCTACCTATGTACTAAAAAAGAATGTAAAAAACTAGCAGTAAAGGTAGAGTTTGATTACCCAAAAGGTCAAGGGGTCACCCGATTGACCCCATTTTTTTATGAGACCTTTGCCTTGCACCCACAAACACATATGCAAAATTTGAATGACGTATCTCAAACCGTTCATGAGTTATCGAGTAACGGATGGACAGACAGACAGACTGGGCATTTCCATAAAGTTCCATTTAGTTCCATTTCCTTAATAATTGAAGTTTGGATATTTAACATTAGTGAGATATACACAATCACACGACTACCCCTTACTTTCCCATTTCTCTTTTTCAAAGAAACGGTAAGCTTTATGGCACAGAGTGCATAGATACCTACCTAGGTACCTTACTCTGTAAGTCTGTAGCGTAACAGCATAGCCATCCAATAGCTGGCAACGAAAAGGAAGGAGCGAGTGAGACTATGTAGTAGGAGTAGGACTAGTAGGAGTCATGCTTAGGCTCACTCACACAGCCACACATAGAAATCTATAGAGATGTGTACTCGTGTGCTGGAAACTCGACTTGACTTCCCCACCACATACACACACGAGTTGAACGGGAGAAATAAAACGGGCTGCAAATACCCGACAGTCGTCATTGTATCTGCGAGCCCGAGCAGTTCAACTTCGAACACTCTCTTCTCTCTTTCACTCTGTCCCTCGTACTCGTAGCTATCTGTCTGCTGCATAAAGAAAACTTTTACCATTCACAACTATAACATTCTCTTCTCTTCTATGGATATTTGTAAATAAATATCCACTACTTACTTACTTAGCATTGGATTTTTCCTAGTTTTCTACTTTCTGCTCTAACGAACTATCTCTTTGCGAACGAAAAAAACTCTAACAATTAGCCCATTTCTATCTCTTGCAAGTTTTTACACTGATTTCTGAGTCGCGTGCGGCCTATTATCATTATCAACACACACGTACGTAAATCTCTCATCCTACACACTGAACATTATCTGCAAAATAAAAATCTACAAAAGTGACGGCAAGGATTCTGTAGTGTGGGAATTTATTTCTTGTCCACACCTGCTGATTACATATATACTGTTATTGGATTCTATGTAAATATCAATATTTACCTTTCGTAACACTTCCCAGCCTACTTGATTCGATCGCAATTGATATTTGAAGACGAGACACTTTCACTGACTTTCTACTGTCTTCAATTTCAGCGGAGACTATTGTATCGACTCTAATTCATTGCAGTGCAGTCTTTTTGTGTGTGAGAGCACATGTTTGTTGCATACATACAAAGACTATTTAATTATCGACAATTGCTAGACTTTTCTCCATTTCATTCTCTGGTTCTTGACAGTTGTGATTGTCAACACTGTCAGCACATTCTAACTAACAAACTGCTAAACGCTCCGTGTTTCCTTTACAATTGACTAATACTACGAAAGTCTGTTAACTACTTTTGCATCTTATTACATGGTCAAATAGTATTCAACAATTTATTGTCTGAAAAAATTCGATCTTGTGACAATCATCCAGAGTGGAGATAAACAACTTTCGATTTGTTAAAGTTGACTGTTGTCATTTGGCTGAGTAAATCCAAGTTGAAAGTTTTTGGCTAGCCCGGCTCCTGTTCTTCACGCAAGGCAACAAGATCTGAAAAGCAGAAGAGAAAGCACTCAAACTTCTAGTACAAGTAAAACAACCTTTTAGATTTCTTTCTTCTTTTACACTTTACTACTTTCTCCACACTGTTAGGTAACCGATACTCTGTTAGTTCATCTTCAGGTAATTAAGGAGATATTTTATCTTTCATTCTTCCTCCTTCCTCTTAAATTGACAGCTTTCTTATTGCAGAGAAAGCTAACCGTTTTTCGGGCGAAGCAAATCAAATGCTCAGCTGTTCTCTTTCCATTCGATCAATTCCATCTGCTCTAATTATATGTACTTTATTGTCTCCCTTCGCGCTACTGTCACTTTCTTTTTTATGCCTCAAAGACAATTCCAAACAGAAGAAAGTCCCTATCTACGATAATAGAGATTCTGTTTTATTTTGAAAAAATAATTCTTTAAATCAGAACGTTTTCTTGCAATCTAAATAGAATAAAATTGAACTCGACATCCTAAAATGGGTATTAATTAAACTTCATTGCTGTTTAGTCATCTAGTAAAACCATGTTCAATATGTAAACCATACTTCGTTTTCTGTTACCAATTTGTAGATTTTGTGTCTGAGCAGATATTCATTACTTCAAACTATTTTATTATTAACGCCATTCAATTTTTATAAAAAAAGAAAACGCATTTTACTCCCAGGTGAGTGCTGCGAAAGAATACTGTTGATGATAGTTACAGTGTAGAGCTAACAGACCGTGGGTATTTTTGTTCGACCGTTGTAATCCATATCAGCTTTATTCTGGCCATTCTGTTTTGTTTTAATTTGTTTTGAGAGAAAGGATTATGATAATGCGATAAGACACATTTAGAGTGTGCTTTTAGTATTCATAAATTTTCCATTAAACCATTGAGTGACAAAGTCGCAATTAGAATTATGCCATTAAAAGAGTCTGTAAGTAATAGGCGGTTGAAGGTGATAGCTAACATAACTCTTATAATTGGATTTTCCGCATTCATTGATAACGCGACGAGTGCAAATGAAGACATGAAAGTAGTAAATAACTGTCTACATGGCGCTCTTATATAAATGGCTATCCTCCTGTAGTCCTCGTGCGTAATGCATTAAGCGGAGCAGTTCCTGTTGACTAAAGTAGATGCATCGCTAGATAAATCCACTTATTGTTAGCAGACAACTTTCACTGGCATCATTCACATTTTCTTCCTCAGGTGAATGCATTTAGGTGGATGTATTTGTTTTCGGCTTTGTTGCCTGCAAATCTATGTCGGTGGGTGCCGTGTTTATGCAATATCTTCGGATAGTTAACGTGCAGTTTGCGTGTCTCACTACTAAGACGCCTTCTCAAAGACATTACCCATTCCTGTACTTCTGCGCTTCCAAAGAGCTCTTCTTTGCACAGACAATGAGTCAAAAGCGCTGCATGGAAAACACAAACAAGAGGAAATTACTTCACGACACTCTAAATCCTATTATGGCCATAATACTAATGTTCGACGCAACGCTTAATGTTTTATTTCTGCCTCCGTCTTGCACTTATTGTGCACTGGAAGTATTTATTCATGTATTGCAAGTATTTTAAGACACAAATTTCCGTAGTTTACCAAGTTAATGGATTGTCCTTTATGGGATTACTATAACTAAGCTTTTCGCTAAAAATAGGAAGCAAGCTATATATACATTTGTCAACAACATGTAATGATCTTCACATTTAACTTTCCCTCGTGTTTGCTAGAAATTACATTATAATAGGTAATATATACATTGGTATACACAGTCGAGGAGTTGATTCCTTAAATTCTGAACTTAACTTTTATATGGTTTTTTTGGGACGTTTTGAAAACCGCTACTACTTGTTAATGCTAAGAAACTCTCATAAGAAATAATAAAAGTCCAGACATTTACAAATCACACACTCAACTGAACCCAACTAGAGCTGCGGGGAAAGGGGCTGAGGTATGACAACCGTTAATTTGCAATGGAGTCAACATTGCTTTTTATAAAAATTGATGCATAATTAATAACCGACCATAGCGTTATTATTACCTCGGAAGTAATATAGAAGTCCATTGAAGCTTATGGTTAGTGTCACTATCATATAAATTACAAACGTTTTATTATCTAACAATTTTTGCTGTATAATTTAATCCAAGTCAGTTTCTTGTATGATAGCATTCATCATTCAAGTATGGTTACTATATGACCTAAGTGAGTAAGTTAGCATCAGAGGAATATAAATAACTAATAAAAGTGCATCCGTGTGAAGTAATACAGGTTAGCTTTAGTCGCTCTGTCGACCGTGTATAGTTTAGGCATGAGGACTTTTACGTTATGCGAGCAGATGTAGGAGATAACTATAACCACAACTGCACAGGTAACGATCAGCAGAGCATTGCGGAAAATCCCTGCAGATGAAAATAATCCTAATGAAAGTCGAGTACAAAGGATAGCAGGCTTAAACGAGATGCTAGACTTGTATGAATAAATAGTAGTGGATCTAAAGCACACCATTCAGCACACAAGAAATATATGGCTCCTGTAATAATATTTGATATTTATGAACCAGAGATTGCAAAGCACACTTCTCATCCATGTTTATGTATTATAGTAGAGAGGAAAAGTAAATATAGCAAAACTGAATCATATTCTCGTTGTCTAGTTAACTTGAGTTGATCGAATAACGAATTGCCAGTAGACACCATTTGGAACAATTCTCACTCTTTTAACTTTAATAGTAAAATTATATTAGGTACCCTAAAAAAGAATTCACTCAGCAGTTTTCGAACCCAAAAAATATTCGTTTAGTTACCATAATTTTAGCTACTTAAGTAGTGAAAGATCACAGTATTTTTCCCTCCAATGCTCCAATTTCATTAATTTCTTAAAGTATTAACATTTAAAATAATAGATGAACCTTATAATGATAATCACAATGCAGTGTTAGATGGAGAGCAGTTTGTCATGCTTATCTCGATTTCTAGTCGCTATACTCCGTTGTTATCTGAAACTTGAAATGAAATGCCGTAACTTTTCCTTGGAGAAAGTACGGAGTGGATGGGATACCAGTAATAGTAGTTTGTGTGTAATAACCAAGACCGGAATATAATATTCTAATGGTTACATAGTCAGATTGTTGAGAGATTTACATCTAGGAATTTCGTGTGCGCTGAAACATAATCCTTGCATAAAACATTTGTAATTTTGTCTATAGAGATATATGTTGCCATTCCGTCATTTCTCGTTAAATATTTCAAAAATGTTTTGGGGCTTCTATTCAGACGAATTTGTAGCTTTAAAAAAACCACAGTTATGGTTACCAAAGAGAACACTTAGCACAATAGATGACCAAAAATTCATCCTCTAAGTGTCAAAATTGAGAAAAAGTATTCGAGATTTTGGATTTAAAAAAAGTTAGATGCGGCGAAGTGTGATACCCTTCGGCCTTTATGCTACGTAGATATATTTCCCTGGTTTTAGCAGATATTAAGTACGGATGCATAATTTGTATGCTTTAAATAAATAAATATCCTGGCCCTGGTAATAATATAGTTTCAAGTTTCCCTGGCTCTACACCAAAGTAAAATTAGTCATGGGATAGATAGATGAATATTAATGAAGAAGAGAGATGATCCAGCAGATTCAGCTGTAGTCTACACAAACTGTGATATTACATCCAACCAGACACTATTCATGTGAATAATTTTAGATCCCAGATATAGGTGCTTGTCATCTTGTCAGGTTTTCGTCTCTTCCTCTCCTTATCGTTAATTCAGCACTCGGCAGCCCACAATTCTTTACTCTTGCATTTTCGACATGAATCACCAAGCATACAATAAGTACATGGATGTTTTGAATGCTCCTTCCTTCTTCCTAGAGATCATTAAAGTGCTATTTTGGTGCAGTCACCATACACCACTTTGGGCTATTGGCATTGGGTTAAAGCTACGAAAATTTTAAGAATCACTCAACCGGAAAGCATGGGCTGACTTTCCGCAATTTTTGGTCCAGTTACTCTTTTCATGGGTTTGCAATTCTAGGAAACCAGAGCATAACACTTCATCTCTTTGTTTACACACCACTACATTTGACATTCATAATTTTAATTATGAGTGGAATACAAATGCACTTTCAATTTCAGCGATTTTGCAAATTAACAAACTTTTATGCTCCTGTGAGCTTGGCATTCGCTTTCTATTGTTGTTTATTTCATTTCAGTACACATTATATAATTATTATGGAACTATAAAAGCAACCGCAATTTGGAATTAATTCGGAAGGCCAGAACTATCCAATAATTTAAAAACTAATATGGGTAGGTATTTTTGCTGCCTTGTAATCACGAATACAATTGAAACTCACATCTGACTTAAATCGAGTTCAATTTATGACAAATAATTACTTATTCAATATTTTCTGTTCTTTATTTAATCAGTAATAAGTTTTAAAAACAGTTTAAGTTTTAAACTTAAAAAGTAATACATTAGGCGATTCGTCTTGAATTTTGACAAATGTGCGAATGAAGAAAAAGACGAAGCTAGAAATGGAGCTAGCGAGCTATTTACTTGTGTATGATAAATTCTTTGGTCATGAACGTAAATGAACAGTTCATTCCAATGTAAAATGCTTAAAATTAATAGATTATCGGCTATGCTTTATTTGTACTATTGTGCACCACTGCGTATGTTGAGGCTCCACTCCTGGCTGTTCCAGCAATAATCGAGTCGAA
>JABASI010005090.1:0-12892 GCA_019776505.1 Tomocerus nigrus | reverse complement strand
CCCTTATAGTAGTTTCAATAAAGATAAAAATATTATACTAAACTATATTATGTATATATATTGAATATAGTTTTGGAATAATATTGATGGATTCTTATTTCTTGGCCGAACTAAACTTTCTCAGACTCTCTTCTGTTGGACGGAGGGAAGAAAAAGAGAGAGAAATGAATTGAGTTGAACAGAGTGAGTGAGCGTGTGAGTGTCTCTTTTGATTTGAGTGCTCCTTTCCTCTCCCAATCGCTTCATCGTCTCTCTCTCTCTCTCTCTCTGTTCAACAAATCCCAACTTCCTAAGTGCCAACCAAACACACACACAACCCATGCGACGAACGACTAAGCTAAAACCTTTATTTTTCACACATTTAAGTGCATTATTATTGTTTGCCCTTTTATTATATAAAGATAGAATCACCGTAAATATTTCACTAAGTCCTCCGAGAAACTCTTTTAAAACATTTTCTATTTGAAATCAAAAATCAAGACATTTTTTTGTTCTTACAAGTTTTATATTAAAAAACTTGCAGAAATTACGATTTGTTAAGCGTATTGATTGTCACCATAATTTTATAACATGAATTTTGAAAGAAATTAATTTTTAGAGGTTTACCTTGAAATTATTATTTATTATGAATAATATTGTGACATTCTATGAATCTGATAAATATATTACCTAAATTTTATTAGTGTCAGATAAAATGCATACGGGCGCTATTCTCAATTCTGCGGTATATTCGGAATTAGAAACCTTTTAGGCGTAAAGTTTGGATTTATAGGCATTTTTGAATTGAATGATCATTGCACTAATTCCTATAGTGAGTTCAACGAATTGGTTGATGAGAATTATTTTTAGAAAAGCTTTTAGTAGGATTTGTCTCAAAGAGTGTATTACTAGTGTTTTTGTTGCACTGCGCAAATAAATGTAATGTATCCAATCTATTTATCTAATGCACAGTCCAATTTTCCATCAACTTAATGGAAAAGTTCAGTTGGAAATTAATGACATATCTTTTGTGATATGGTCGTTTGTTAGTTTATTTACAGTTAGTGCAACTTACAAGCAAGCAGTCCATGTACCATCCTTTTATATACAGTCCTATATCCTTTTCATTGAATTGTATAATTTCGTGCAAGTTCAATGGTGGAAAAAAGTGTTTATACTTTAGTATCTCTGCCATTATAAGAAAAAGAGATATAGATATGAGTGTGTCATAATATAAAGTATAGATAGTTAGAGTAAATATGAATAGAAATGTTAGGAAATGGAAAATTGGAAATAAATATCTCGTTTACACAAGGAATATAATGATGTAACTTGATAGTTGTTGCAAATAATGCAGAGTTGTTCGACTAGTGTGCTTATTGTTAGCTGAAGAAGGCTAAAAACAAAACATCTACCAGGCATTTGAATTCTGTTCATGTCCTCATGTCGTGAGTGCTGAAGTCGAAGTAAAGGCGAGTCCCGACTCAACTGCCGCGTCGTGTCCGTCTGAGATTCATAAGGTTGCTCCTTGAAAGTAAAACCGGAGAACATTGTTCACTTTCCAGTTGACTTGACTTCTTTGACAACTGAAAGGAAGCCAAGCTCGTTTCTTAAAGAAAACTAGGAGCGTCACTCAAAAGTTATAGCTTAAAAGTCAACTCTCTCTCTCTCTCTCTCTGCTAAATTCACTTTAGCGGGTACTAGTCATGCAATCCTTTAACTATGTACACATAAACTTGAACTTTATACACACACTTGGTAAATATTGCTTTTTCTCAATTTAAATCTCTTTAATTGGAATGATGCTAGGAAATACTAGGAAAAAGAATGCTAAAATTCTAGTTTTTTAACCTATTAGAGATTAGACATCACTAATACACCTAGCACATTTATTGTATCTCGTGTATAAAATCTTGTTTTATTATTATTCAATTATTTTTTAACATGATTTCGGTAATTGTATCAGAAGAAAGCATGCTCAATCTTAATTGCATAATATTCACACGAAGATACTAAGAAAATATTCTTAAACGATTCTACAAATTTTTTCCCCATTGTCGACGCTATAAGAATCCCGCTGATAATTTTTAAGTGGGGATGTTGACAAGATATTAGAGAATATATTCAATTAATTTTTAACATGATTTTGGTAATTTTATCGGAAGAAGGCATGCAGAAATTTAATTGCACAATTCATCACAGGAAGATATGAAGAAAATATTCCAGAACGATTCTACAGATTTTTTGTATTTTCGACACTATAAGAATCCCTCAATAATTTTTAATTGGGGATTTTTATTAGAGAATATTATTTTATTGGACATTTCGTCAATTTTTGTCGTGATTTCGGTAATTATTTCAAATGTTAATTGCTTAATATTCACCCGAAGATTTTAAAAAATATTCTAGAATGATTCTACGGATTTTTTTTGTATTGTCGACCCTGTAAAAATTCTACAGATAATTTTTAAATGGGGATGTTGACGAGATAATATTAGAGATATGTCTATGAGCCGTGTTGTGTGTTGTGTGTAAATTTTCTTTCAACAGAAGAGCAGTGTATAGCAAATGTAAAGATGAAAGACGAAGAAGAGAGGGGAAAATTCCAAGTGTACATAAAGGATAAATTTTTGTGCAGAGATTTGTTTTAGGTTTTTGTTGTACATGTGTGTGCAGTTGTTAAATAAGCAATAATAGTAATGTAAGTGGAAGTATTAGGAAAGGGCAAAGCTGTTGTAGAATGTTCCCCGAAGATTAAGAAGAAGAAATGTAAGAGAGAGAGAGAGAGGACATGACTACATTGACAGACACGACCTCATGAAATTGCAGGTCAGGTACCCTCCTCACTCACTTCACATCATCATGAACTTGTAAAACGGAGCCACACCAGACCACATGGCTCTCTCTCTCTCATCTCCAAATGTTAAGGATGCGGCGATATTATTATTAGTCATTCCACACTATGTGCATTCGGTTCTCTCAACCATTGTCCTCATTTATTGTCAAATAGAGAATGAAAATTAGGAGACATACTTATAAAGGTATAGAGCATCGACGAGAGAGAGAGAGAGCATTGTACAATAAATCAGCTCAACCAATAAGTAGCAACTTAACTTTTAGCTATAGAGACACTTGGGATTTTCAGACCTTTTTCGCTTCTGTTCAATCACTTTGGGAGAAATGGGCGGAAATGATGATAGAATGACTGCAGCTGCTTCTTTTCACTTCCTAATAAACATTAGTCCCGCTTTGACCTTACACACATACACTTACTTCTTAACTTCACCATTAGTTTACCTTTTTTAATCCCTAATATCCATTTACACATCTTTATGACAATTTATTAATAGAAATTACATTCTGTTGCCGTTATATTAATTCCTTGTGAATAAAACTTTTGCTCAATAATATTTTTACAGATCGTTGGTATTTTTATTTGAAAAATAATATGAAAATATTAAAAGGTAACATAAACATTAGTCCTGCTTTGACCTTAAATTTACTTACCTTCACCATAGTTTACCTTTTTTGTCACTAATATTCACCAACACATCTTTGTGACAATTTACTAATAGAAATTACATTTTGTTGCCGTTATATTAATTTCTTGTATATCAAATTTTTCCCATCTTATCATTAATTACAGATTAAATGCTTTTTCTCATCATTCCAGCCAAATGTAGATATGAAAAAGTGAAAAACATGTAAGTTAAACCGTAATTTCGTGTTTTTTGACATTTATTCGGATTTTTTGGGGAACTGTTCAAGAAAATACTTTTGAAAGAAAAAGGTATGTCGACGGGATTTATTGTTGTACCGATGAAGGTTTTCTTTCGGTTCTTCTCTGCTAAGACATTGTAACATGATAAGTGTAGCTTTTTAAGCTCTATAATATTATTAGTTGTGAGTTATATTATTATAGGAGGTTAGAGTGAAGGAATTTGGATTTTTCGCCCAATTGAGTTCTCATAAGTAAGTATAAGTATAAGGGTCAGTAAGAGAGTTGTGTGTAGAAAAGACGGGCGCGCGGTGTAATCTGTGTAGCTTGTCTCCAGTTGTCATCTACTTCCTCCAGCAACAGAACAGCAGAGTCCTTTGCTTCTTCTTAGTCTTCACCAATTCAAGTTGAGCATTTGTGAAACGTGGTTTGGCTTAGGGCTTACTTAGCTTGGCATTATATATGACTTCCCATCTTCCTCATTGTCAGTTTACGAGAGTTGAGAGTTTGAGAGAGTGTGTTGAGGAGGCTTAGGTTGGCTTAACTAACACACAGAGAGAGAAGGAATAACCTGAATGTTGGATCTTGATCTTTTTAAGTTGTTGTAAACTAATATTATTACTTATGTAGTCGCTGAAGATTTTATGTTTATGCACAGACTTACAAAGTAGACTTAGTCGAACTATTACAATTTCACTTGACATTATATAAGAAAAAATATATATAAGGTTGGCATTTTAAAATGTAAACATATAAAAGTAAGAAAAAGACATTAGCCTTCTTCTTTTTAACTTATCCATAGGCTTGTCGAGAGAAAGAGAAGATTTGTATGGAGGAAGTGATATGATTGCTAATAGGATGTAATGTAATATAAGTGCAAGTGTAATTGAATGCTAAATGGGCCTGGAGAAAAGAAAACAGCCATTTTTTCCCACAATCATCAAACACACTTGAACCTCACACAAACACACAGAGAGAGACACACGTTCATGCTCATATGCCAAAAGCTTGAGCAAACATGCATATAAATTCCCTGACGTTTATTATTACCGAGACTCACTCGCTCTTGCTTGCTCCTCTTCGTTTTTTTACAGTTTATTCTTATAAGAAGAGTTAGCCTTAACCTTTAGTAAAGATAAGAAAATAAGGCGCTCTATAACTTCCATTTCTTCGGATATTGCTAAAGCGGAGCAAAAGGAACTATTATTTTCTTTCCCTTTTCTTTTTCTTCCTCTCCTTTCGTAGTAGAAGGAATAGGAGCTAGTAGACGTCGACAATAAGTGGAAGGAGAGTGAGAGAGGCGAGGCGAGCCTCTGGAGAATTTCCCAGAGGAGATCAACCAGACCTAACCAAAGCCATAGCCAACCTCTTCAATAATTCCAATTCGTCTCGCCTCTCCCTATCTCAAGTGGGAAAATCAACCCAACTACCACATACTACCACTACCACCATACATATAACATCATCTTCTACTACACTTCTACATACTACACACTATACGCTAAGTTGTAGCAAACACATATATATGTCATAGTTCAACAAGCCACTTTACACAATTTGTGTCGAAATTCATTGTGGGCATATGATTTACAATTATTATTAAAACTTACTTTGTTATAGAAATTAGAAATGGTTTAGTTTCCTAAAAATTGCGGTAAATCTCCTTTTTGGAATTCTTTATATCTATCAATAAGAATTATTTAGGAATTTCTAATGGTATACGAAATAAATATATTGGTTTTACAATGTTGAAATAATATTTTATTATGATCAGAAAAAATCAAATTTTAAAGCTCTTTTCAGTTCCTTTACAATAAAATAAGGTATGAGGAAGTGTAAATGATAGTGACGACGACGTGTATTATGGGCACCGAAAAAACACAAACACAAAATCCAACATCACTAACAAAATCTGAGAATCACAAGACGGATTAGAAGAAATCTAATAAATGTATCTTAAAGCAATTTTACTATCTGACGAAATTAAATGCAATGGCAGGAAAATGATTTTTTGCCGTGTTTTCTTACAAAGAAATCATCTGTAAAAACAATTGAATTGAATTCATAGAGCAATTTAAATGAAAATGTGTACAATAAAATAATATATGACCAAGTGCAAACATGCGCAGTGTAACAAATGGACTTAAGATCTAATAGGTAAATATTTAAGCAATTTTTCTATCTGACGAAATTAAATGCAATGGTAGGAGAATGATTTTTTTGCCATATTTTGACCCGAAAAATATCTGTAAGTTAAAGCTACCTAAATTGAATTTGTAGAGGAATTTGAATGAAAATGCCGTGTGATCCGTGACATATAGCCGTAAATGTAAGTTGTTTAGCCCAGTATTATATTGACATGATATAATGTATATTCAAGTAGGTATGGAATAAGTACGACATTTCCAATAGGGAGCTTTAATAATAAGATATACTATATAAACTCACCTGGTTGTTGTGTAGGAAATAAACCTTTAACTTGCATTAAGTTTCCCTATAAAACTAATCTTTGTCGGATTTATTCCCCTGACTAGACTTGTGGATGAATGTCTAACTCTTGCTTGTTGCCTAACCCTAACCCTATACTATTGTGTCTAATATTTTTATTTCTACTGGGAAAGATCTTTTCTCTCTAATTTTCTAGTAGCAAACTGATTTGAATTGTGCTTTGTGATCGAATCAAGTAACTGTAAAACTCAATGAATCCATTTGATTGGTTGAAAAATGTAAAAAATAGGGCTCCTGCTTATTAAATAAATGCATTTACCTGTTTGTATAGTTTGTAGCCTCCTTTCTTAGAGATCACAATGTAAAACAGATCCTTATACATTTAGAAAGAGAGGAGGAGGAAAGAAACTTGTTGATCCTGATCTTTCTCTGAATTGGAAGAGGATATAATTTTTGTTCATAGACTTAGTAAATGTAAATAATGCGGGGAGACGCAAAAAAAATCACGCCAAGAGAAGAAAAGAGTGACGAGGAAGATTGGACAGAAATTGTTCGAAATGGCTCATTAAAAATGGCCATGTAGCCATTGGAAATCTCATTTCCCTTTAGTTTGTAATTATAAGGATGCGATGATGGGATTAGTCCCTGTTAAAAATCCCATTAAAAATTTTAAGTTTGAGTTTAGCGAAGTGAAAGGCGGGATAGCGGGAATTATGGGCCCTTCCTCTCTCTTGTCTCGCCTTTTTACCTTGTCTGATGTGCATTTATTATTATTACCTTCATTTAAAATGTTCTCTATTCTCTATTATAGTTAGTGAGGAGGAATCATAACATAACACTAAATGCCAATGCAGTCAATAGGTAAATCATCAAAAGATAAAGAAAATAAGGAGAGAGAGAGAGGCAAAAGGAAAAGAGCAGGCAGGTATTATTATAATTGCCATTGTCTTAATGACGACTTTAAGACTGTAATTAGGGATGCTTTAGATTTGAGATGGAATGATCTAGTCTGCAAATAGGTAAAAGAGGGCCAAAGATTTAAGGCTCACAGAGTCTCGACCGTAAAAGCTATAAAAATGACTAAAATGGCCAGTTTAGTGGCAATTGGCAGGAGTTTCTTTATCTCTTCCCCTCTCTTTTTTTCCATTCCATATCTTTAATGGCTACATGCGTTGTTGTGAGTAAAGTACTTTATGATTACTGGTTCACTACTTGGTGCAATTATCTATCATGTACATATACATAACATCCTTCAAAATACCTACCTGTATATAAAATCCGATTTTTACTCTGTTTTTGTTTATAAGGAATGTCTATATGTGAGTTAGGTCGATATAATCCCATAATATCCAATCGTTTTTTAAATAAGACAAGTTTTAAGTTGTTCTCTGTGTATTTATTGATGAAGGAAGCAAATTATTGTTAGGTTTTTGAAGGTTGAAGCTTAAGACATGAGGAAAGGATGCTGAAAACAAGGCGGTGAATATTTTACAAGAGGAACTGTTTCATGGTGGTGGCTTATATAAGGATGATAATGATATTATATTAAATGAGAGCATACCTATGTGTCTGTGTGTGTGATGAGTCTGTATATGTAATACAGTAATAATAAGCACATTATTCTCATTAGTAAGATTAGCAGGAGATAGTTATGAGCGTAAGTCAGCGTAAATAAAGAGCATTTAATTTCTACTGTTGAGCGTGTATTATAGTTATTGTTGGTTTTGCACTTGTTTCTCTCTGTTAAGGTTGAGACAGGGTAGGCTTTTGCACTCATGGCGCCAGTTCCGCCAAAAGAGAAGCTACATGCATTTCCCTTTGTTACTCACTCTCAGAGTTTAATAAGTGATATTTTTATGGTTCTCTCATTGTCGGACGGACAGAGCGTACTTTGATACTTTTTTGACTGACCTATAATCTCTTCTCACAACTCACTCTCCCTGTACCTATAAAAAAACTCACGACAGTTCCGCTGTAACTTATATAAAACGAGTCTCTTCTTCTTTTAAACATTTAGCTATAGGAAAAAATGTTTTTTATGAATGTTGCATGCCACCCGCATGGAAATAAAGGTAATAATTTCAGTGTACTCCGTTTCATCCTATTAAAGGACACTATTATGAATATCCTAATTGGCTAAATTTTTATCTACTAGGATTTTCTACTACAAAATTCCGTCCTCTCAGTGCACAGACATTTAATTGCGATGATTATCGTCTAAGCACAGAACTGGCGCTATACTTCTAACCATTTCACACTAATTACAATTATAATAATGCATTTATGCATACTAGAGTTAGTTAGTTCTTTTTTGTTGGGGAATAACGTCTCTCTCCTTAATTGTATTTCAGTTATTATAAAGTTAAGTCATTCCTTCCTTCCTCGCACTCAGGTGTGAGTCAATGATACGAATATATATTTCCTTTGTATAATAATAATATAATATCTCATTAATTGGATGGTAAAAAGAAAAACTAGTTTATTCCTAGCTTCTAGCTTGTTTAACTTGGATGGAGGTTGATATTGGCGTAGATGTGCCAACCTGATAATCACGATCATATAGAAATACAAGGAAACTTACTTAGAAACACCGCACACTTTTATATTCTACGTCGCTACCCATGTCCACGCAAATCCGACTGCTGTAAATTTTCTTTCTAATTAATTAAAGACATTCAACAGCAGTCTCTCTCTCTATGTGCACCTGCATTGACTTCTTAACCAGGGGATTTAAAGAACGACCACTTATTGTTCGTGCTAATATTATTATTTTGTATAGCTTCTTGCATAATTGCACAGGTAATTGCTCTTCTCCTATTTCCAGGGCCCATATTATATCTATCCTTATACTAATTACATATGCATTTTTATGCATCATTATTTTACGATAGGGTTATATAAAGGTATGAGAGATAATTAACTATTATTGTTAGACTTCTATAGATAGATAGAATATAAGATATTGCGTAACTGAGTATGTACAAGTAACTCCTATAATATGTTTTATGCGATATTTTATATGATATTTATTGTGGTGAGAATTATCATAAAGAATTTCTCGTTTTATTTTCTGCATAACGAGTTTTCATTTTGCATAGAGCTGGAAAAAAGAGGTTTAAGAATATAATGATATCATTATAATATCATAGAGGCATATTAGTAGACGTTTTCGTCGTCGCTGTGGGTAGCTTTTTCCTATTTTCACTTGTACAGTTATATCGTCTGTTGGCTGTGCGTAAATTAAATATTAAATAGTTAGTGAACTCACCTTATGTCATTCCTAACCGCCCCTTGACTAACAATTAGTTAAAATAATGCAAAAATTAATAGAACCGACAGGACATGACAGCAAAACGACCTCCAACACTCTCTTTTCCACTTCCCGCAACTTTTCTACTCTTTTAGCCGCAGCACACTCGTTTTTTTCAGCAGAGACGAAAATTATTTTCAGGACTGATAAAAGTCCGGTTTAGTTAACGACTCTATGCAGTTTTAGTACACACTTATTGATGTTATATACCCTATAAAATTTATTATAGACGTACAAATACTAATGGGGAATAAATATGGGGATTTGTAATAATGAGGGTGTTCACTTGTAGCCCACAGTCTTTAAGTCTATTATTTATTTTGTAATTTAAAAAGTGCCGGAGTTACAACACGTGTTGTACGAATAATTTTATTGACTGAAAAAAAGTTATTATTTTTTATTATTCTAATGGTTACACTCAAGTTACGATGGAGCACATGCACGTGCTAGTTATTTTAAGTTTCTTTATTTTATCTCATTATTTTAAGTTTGGATATGTTAGGTTAAAATTATTAGATTCTCTATGATAACTTAGCATAGAGCACGTGTAGGTGCTCTATCGTAACTTAGATCATGGTTACATCCTTGCATCATTGATTGAATGTTGATATTTGATGATTGAATAGGGAGGGGCTTTTACGCTCATAATTTCCGCACATGGTTATGATTGGAGTGTAGCAAAGTCACAGAGTTAACATAAGTGCTGGAATGTGTGAATACCCTTAATATAATTCTATTGCTGTTTGTAGTTAGTTAATGTAAGAATGTGGTATTAGGAAATGAAAAGAGTATTGTATAAAAGGGATTATTCATTTGGATTGGACGTTAATGAGACAATTGTCAATTAAGATTGCTTTCAGGTCTCGGAAAGAAGTGAATGTAGGTTTGATTTGCTAATAGTGTATCTGTGTATATATAATAGTGCTTCGTTCCTACAATACAGACAATTGAAGTTGCAAATGAGGTGAAAATGGGGGGACGGAGTGAAATGGGTCAAATTAGATTCTTCTAGTCTTTTTAGATTAGAAGGGCCTTGTGCTCTCTCTCTCTCTCCCATTTTTCTATTTACATCCAGCAGAATGTCAATGTGTGTGTGTGTGGGTCTGCCTCTCTTTATATAGTAAATGCTAGAGAGAGAGAGAGAGAAGACAAGACTGTGATTGAATGGATGAGTTTTGTGTGCTAGTAGAAAAATGAAGATGTGTAGCCCTGCATGGTGGTGAATGTTGACTTTGACTTGCATTAGACTTCTGCTCACTGCATTGCACTATAGTCGTACGTAGTGAATTGTAGTAATAGTGCAATTTAGAATTTAGTAATCGAGTAAAGAGTTGCCCGAGCCTTGACATCAGCGCCCGTGCCCATAAGATGCCTGAGAAAATATCCCGCGGTGCCCGTTGGTGCCCGAAATAGTTTTTCAAGTGCATTTTGTGACTGTAAGTGTCCTTGGGTTTTAGACGTCATATTTTACAAATTAAATAAACCTCAACAAAAATTATGATGATAAAAATCAGATCGAATAAGGTATTAATAATGTTTTAGTTGACTAATTACAAGAAATTTTGAAAATTTCAAGCTAACGGCAAAGTTTCGATCTCATTTCTCACTCAATTTTTTTGGACACCTGAGAAATGTGGGAAATTGTGGAAAAGACGGGAAATTGTGAGAAATAATGGGAAATGGGGTTTTAGACGTCATTTTTTACAAATTAAATCAACCTCAACAAAAATTATGATGCTAAAAATCAGATTGAATAACTGGATGGTCTTTTAGTTGGCTATAACTACCAGAAAATTGGAAAATTTTAAGCTAACGCAAAGTTTCGAATATTCCCATTTCCCACTCAATTTTTTTGGACACCTGGGAAATGTGGAAAATTGTGGAAAATACGGGAGATAATGGGAAATGGGATTTAGAGGTCATTTTTTACAAATGAAATAAACTTCAGCAAAAATTATGATGTTAAAAAGGATGTGGAATGAAGGGATTATTTTTTAGTTGGTTATAATTGCCAGAAAATTCGAAAATTTCAAGTTAACGCCTAATGGGCTCTAACGGGCGCCATAGGGCATCATGAACAGAGCCCGTGGAACTCTCTAGTGTGTGGAGGGAGGGAAACGGGGAGTAGTGTGTCTAAGATAATGTTGGTTACTGCAAATGCATACACGCGGGTTCCATACATACTTTGAAAAAGAGTGCAGAAAAGGAGCAGTCGTCTAAGGTAGGTGGATTAGGAGGGACGCAAATAGAAAGATAGCAATCAGTATTAAGCCTCGTTTCAAAGTGTCTCTCACTCCGCAATTTTCGCCCCGTTTCAGACTTCATTTGCTTCTTATTGTGTATGGATCTTGTTGAATTGACAATTTCCTTCACTATGGACAGAATTTGTGGCCATGGCTAGCAAGGCGAAGGATTCTCTCTCTCTCTCTCATTTCCCTGCTCTGCCTCTGTGACTCTGATCTCTGTCTCCTGCTCCTGCTACTACTCCTCGACGTCTTCTTCGCTTTATTCCTTGATGATCCGTCTTCATCGTCACTTGACAACAGAACAGAACACTATGCCCCTCAATTCAATTCTCATTTTACTCTCTTCGTCGTCGTCCTCGTCCTTTTACCACACATACATAGCCTTATATGATTATACTTAAATGGTCCCTTTTCATTCCTTTATATTCTATGGCCTTATCCTTCCTTAGTCACCTTACCTTTACCTTTCAATAATAATAATAAATACTTACACATAATTTCTACTGTAATTTCATCATAAATCAGAAATAAGCAAACAAATTTTCCTTAACACCATTATTCTTTAGGAATATTAAGAATTGTGTCTTATGAAAGTATTTTTTATGCATTTTTAAATAAATAATCGTAATCGCGAACAATGCGATTGCCCGTCAATGTGGCAAATGACGGTTTGGCGAAATTGAAATTGGGAAAGACAGTTTTTCGTGACAATCTCTTTATAATAAATGAAAGATATTTATATGATTTACATTTTTTATCATAGCAAACAGTTAAAAAATATTAATGGGCAATGGGTGACAATTTAAAGTTTTCATTTTGTCAAACTGGGTTTTGGCAAATTAGATCAATAAAGATAACAATTTTGTGTAGTTATATTTTTCAACATGGTGACACGTGCTACGAGTAGTGTCTAGCATCAAAATAATTGATATTTATTTACGTTGTTTGCAAACAGTCAAAAGTTTGTCAAGTGTAGATTTTTTTGGCGAGTTAATCCGCATATAGGTGTACCTGTACAGATTATAAAGTGTAGTAATTTGCACAATGATTTTTCGTGAATTTTAATGGTAGACCTTGAAGGTAAGGTCAAATAATATTTTTGTTAGATAGGATTTAATTTATTTTGGCAAGGAAATCATTGCGTTTGAAATGTCAGAGCAGTTAATTAAGAATGTGTCACTGTTCATTATG
>JABASI010005089.1:0-12892 GCA_019776505.1 Tomocerus nigrus | reverse complement strand
GTCTCATGACAAAAGTTATGTGAAGAAATTGATTCAAATCATTATCGATTCCTTTATCTAAAAACCCCCTTCCGATCATTAAAAATGCAGGAAAAAAGTGAAAACGTACATTACATAGAAAAGTGGGGATATAGGTGTTTTCATGGCGAGCATGATACGATTTGACCAAACTTGTTAATTAATTAGAATTTACAAAGCATACCAAGACAAATTAGTTTTATAAATGACACCAAATGGACAAACCTTAATGAAAGCAGTGCCAAAAGAAAATTGAAAGTGAAATTATATACAGTACAACATTTAAATGGCGTATCTAAGCTTTCATGTTTGTACTAATATATTGTGCATTTACCTTTAATATTTTGCAAAACTCTGTGAGCTACACACAAAACAATATCATAGTAAGTTGGAGTGCAATTTTCTATTATCAAAATCATTTCATAACAGTAAGTAGTAAGTACTTAAAATTGTATTCTACAAGAGGAATGCACACTTACACAAATCGCATGACTCCCGTCCCGCAGCAGTCAGTGACAGGAAAAGAATATCTCTGTAGGTAGGATAATGTCGAGTTCGAGGCTGTTTGTGATAATGATACAATAGCTGTGGACAAGTTTGGGCTAACATATTCCCTTGAACAGCTCTCAGCACGTTAGCGATCAGTCTGTAAATAAAACACAATAAAATTAAACTGACCATACAATTATAAGATTGACCCATTAAAATAAAATAGAGTAGCATTAAAAATAATTTTTTGTCATAAACAAAAAATAACATAACTTACTTAGCATTATTATTGTCAGAATTCTTATCATCTTCAGTCTTACTGTCGCGATCGTTTTTACAGTTCTGCATTTGCAGCCACTGGACATAGAGAGGAGTTCCAAATTGTTCGTGAAATTTTGGGTTATCCCATTTGCATTTAATTACAACGTTTCGATGATCCGCACCTTCCCATGACGGATGAATAGCAAATGGCTCTGTTTCAATTTCTTTTGTACCATTTTGTATTAAAGGCTCAACATCACCGAATTCATTGGCTTTTTCCTTTTCTTCTGGCATTCGTTTTGGTACTGGCTTAGTAGGTATCAAAGATTTGGCTTGCAAGCTGAGTCCCTTAATATGACTCGTCAAATTTGCTCGGTGGAAAAACCAAACCTTTTCAAAATCAATACAATAATTAGTTAACGTGTATTTATAGGGTAATCAATAGTAATTATACAGTCCTTTATTAAAAAACTATAGCATCATAGCGTTCGACAGACACTTACACTGTCCAATAATCAAAGGCAACAAGAATCTTACCAAATTCCAGTATATTATAGGATGCTCATCTACAAAACGTGCTTGAATCAAACAAGAATCGCCCTCATGATCCAAAACATTTTCCAATTCCTTTCTTAGTACCAATGGACTTAAATATGGAACAATTATAGGATCTGCATCGATGCCATCGATTTCAATAATTTTTGGAGGTTGTGGTTTCCCATTTGTTGCCTCTTGAGGAGTAGTTAATGAAACTGTAGGATGATTTGCAGATGCATTTTCTGCTGTGCTTGGATTTTTACTCTCGGCTGGTTCTGGACTGTTTCGCCGACTTTTTTCTTCCAGCACTCCAAGAGGGTCTAGGGACGGAAGATCCCCATTAACACCATTCAAACTAACTTCATCTACATTCATATTGACATTACTTGGTTTATTAGCTTTTTGAACTGAAGGGCAAACATTTCCATCTATAATATCGTTTGAGGTTGAGTTGGCTTCTTGTATTTCGGATTCGTTGATAGCTTCATTATTGCAGTTCGGAATATTATTAGAGGTAGATTGTGAATTTATTGCACTGGAAACTTTTGTGACTGACTGTTGCTGAATTGTAGAATGTACAGAATTTGTTCCTTGATTTGGAGGATTGAAAAGCGATGTACGCCTTGAAGAATTTGGAGCGCTATTCATACTTTCTAAACTAGGCGCAGTGGTTAGGTTACATTGCATAAGACTCGATAAAGTCAACGATGCGTGCCTAAAGTCTTTAACTCTAACTTCTAGAAAAGGTACTTCTAATTTCAGGCAATGCGGACACCTGTAAACATTCCAAATAAATTAGCAATTTGCCAAACACAAAACTATATTTGATTTTTATATTAGTGTAAGCAAAAATAAATGTTTTTTACTTGGTATTCAAGTTGGAGTCTTCAGCGGTCCACCCTGCCATGATTTCCTCATCAAAAAGAAGAGACGAACAATTGTGACATATAGAGCACGTAGTCATACTAATTTCAAGAGCAACAGGATTTGGATGATCCTTCCGATTTGCAGGGCCTGTTAATGTCTTGACATTGTCCACCATTAGCAGAGACTGAGTGGAACTCGACAACGGAGTATCTAGACAGAAATAAATATCATTTATACATTAATAGTGTACCTCAACTTCAACTTCTTATTTTCTCATAAAAAATTGTAAGTAACAGGCATTAACAATACCATGATGACTAGGCCCTAGTCCGATGTCCGCACTAGCAAAACTTGCCCGAGTTGAACCAGTATCAGCAGTTAGCAAGAGCTGATCTAAATACGATTCTGAAACACTGGCCCATTGGTCTCCAGTTTGTTCATTGCTTTCAAAGTCGTTTAAATCTTCGTCAGATCCACGCATATCATCAGGTAAGCGCCTATAGTGTAAATGAGAGTAAAAGAGTAAATTAAAAATATTTAAGTATATAATAATATATCATATACCACAGCATGACTAGCAACTAACATTAAATAAAGTTAGTCATTTGCATGAATTAGAGAACATACATAGAATTTTAGAATAATTATTAGAGTTAGCTGTACCCGAATGGGCCATTGCGACCAGCAGGCGAATTGTTTCCAACCACTTCTTTTAACTCTTCGATTTTATTTTTCATAGTTACTGCTGCAACAGATTTGAATTGATTAAAGCCTTCCATCAGTGCCTCAGCTTTCTTGCCCCCTATAGTAGACTCTATGAGAGAAGTTCCTGCTTTCCTCAAACTTAGTCTGCCAGGGCTGTAGCGACTGCATTAAAATTAAATAGAACGTAGAATGTATTATAAAATTATGATAATATGAGTTATTGAACAACAATACCAAATGTCAGTACGGAGATTGCAATTTTAAGTTTCCGTACGTACGGAAAAATTATGGAAAAAAAATTCCGTCTGTAACAGAAAACTATGACTGAAAATCCTGTTTTTTACGTCTTGCTTTAAGTTAATTAAGGTGTGCAACAGTAGAATAGCCTCGTGCATAAGACTTTTAATTAATAAAATTTTCCGTAATTTTTCCTTAAGGACACGGAAACGGAAAATCGCAATCTCCCTAATGAATGCATTGAAGCCAAATGAAATGAAGTTACCCAAAAGGATTTTTTAAGCTAGACGAAATAGCAGATAGACTAGTGACGACGTTGCTTGAGCTGCCACCTCCAAGACCGGCACAAGCTGTCATTTTGTCATCAGTCGGAGTTGAATTTCCGCTCCCATTTGCGCCTATAGCTGTCGTATAGTTAGGTAAAGTGCTAGAACGATGAAAATGTTTGACGTTTGAGCCAGGAGGACCCATCAACACTCCATTTCCATTTCCCATTTGGCCAATTTGTCCCTCACTGCAAGTTCGCTTAGGAGAATCTCGGTTTTGTGGCAAAATATTTGGTAGACCATTTGGTGGGGTTGCAAGTGGGGCCTTATTTGCACTCTGAGCCCCTTCCTCAGTATTCAATGCTCCGAGAGGATCATTTTGAGTTACAGGCGTTCTAGCAGGACTACAAGGTGTGGATTCCCTTAAATCTCTATTTATTTGAATGGCAGCAGATGAAACAGGAAGAAGAGTTCCAGGTCGTAGTGTAAGTTGGTTCTCCTCTTCAATATCAACGGGAGTGACTTCTCTCGAGTTCGACGAGCTTTTGCCTACAGATGTTTCCCTCGAAGGGTCTTCGTAATACTGATTGACTTTACTTTCTAGAGAGACACTTGACTCCTCACTTCCTGACCTTTTTTCTTCATTGGTGGTGGCACTTTTCCTGTTTTCTTTGGCATTCTCCGCTACCATCTCTTCCTTCAGTTCTTTCAACTTGCACATTATTTGGGTGTCATTGCCGAAACTGACAGAACGAAGTAGCCGTAAAGTATCGTTCTTTTTTCCATCATCACCCTGAGATTCTTCATCAAAAGCTAATTTCCGATGACTCTTGCCTGCCACTGAAGGAACATCTTTTATATCAAAGTCATCAGGATCTTCATCGTCATAGTCTTTACTGGAATAGTCTCCCTTGTAACTAGACATAATTAAACCAGCAGGACTATAGTAACTAGTATCACTGGCCAAAGAATAAGAAGCAACATTAGCTAAACTTGATACGCCTGATTTCACCCACTGATCCAAACTTTGGCCCATTTTCCCCCAAAATCTTCCTGTTTTCACAGTCTTTTCCATTATATCTTCAGTTTCTTCCACATCTTCAATTTCTGATGATACCTTGTGCTCATTCATAGAACCATATCCAATGTCAGAAGAAGAACTGATTCTCGTTGGTATTGTATTTATGGAAGCACTGTTTGCCTCTGAATCACTATTACTTTTCCCTATAATACCAGAAACACTGTTTTGAACTGTGCCTTGAGGACTTAGTGCGGAGGATGTAGGTATTCTTTGTGACATAGCTTTCGGCTGCTGATTCGTTTGAGACTCTAACGAACCTCCACTGCCTGTAGACAACCTATCCACTTCATCCAAGGAATGTGAAAGGCGACGACTCCTTAGTGAATACTGACGTCCAGCAGCCCGAAATTGACTCACTCCGTAAATTACATTTCTGCATCACAAAATATAATTCCTCAACTAATTTTATCTCATCCAATTAGTACACTATCAATTTAAATAAAATTATTCAGTAGTACGCTATGCTAACCTTAGTTTATTCCACATTAGTTGACTGGAGTTGCTAACATTAGAAGGCCACTGAGCTTCTAGAACAGCTTTGTTGTAAAACCCGTAGGTGATGGCATTTGGAGTCACACCACATCGCTTCATCTCGAAAAGCACCTTATTTAAAATTATATATTTTAGTAAAAAATATTATTCCAATTTCAAACCGCATTAATTTCTTATTATTACCTTTACTGCCACAACGGGCTGAGAATATAGGCCACACAACTGCATCACTACCCGATAGCAAACCTCATCGAAGGGTTGCAGACGGTTCTTTTCCATTCTTACTAACATTTCATAGGCCATACACAGAGCCATGTGTTTGGACGAGGCAACAGTCAAGTAACTTGGTAAATGGATAAACCACAAGCTAAAAAACAATAAACGAAAATATTATTCCTGAATAACTAATTTGCAAAACACAATTGGCATGTGTATCAATAGTCAACTGGGCATAGTAGGTACCTATAACATGTAGACAATAAATACTTGGCCCATGCCCTGGGCTTTTCCGAATATTTTCTTGCGTTTTTCTGAGCTGATTTGATTTCTTGCTTAGTTCTTCTTGCTACGGGGCTTCCAGGCATTGACTGATCACTTCGTTGCATGACACGATCCAAAGAATTTGACTTTGGTTTAGCACCACCACCAAATCTATTTTCTTGAAGGCTGAACACCGAGTTATAGGCGTATGTTGCATCTGCTGGAAGACCTATTGGTTCGGGAGGCATCACGAAAACCGTACGCTCGCTATTATTGCCTTCATTAATATCAAGTAACCTAATCGCTTCGCTGTCATCTTGTTCAATCTAAAAAAAAGTTCATTCAAGCCATAAATAGGGAATCCCATTGGTATGAAATTACTAAAGAACACAAACAATTTTTACCTTGTCAATACTTTCATCAAAAAAGGCAAGTCCTGTGTCAATATCTGAAACTATCAAAAAAGGCAAGTCCTGTATCAATATCTGAAACGAAGGACCTTTCTTCAATGAAACGGAAGAACATCTGCGTACGCACCATCATTTGGTAAAATTTCTGATGGGTTTTGTCTCTAGATCTTTGAAACCCCTGTAAGTATTAAGTCAAATGGTCGTATAGGCATAAGTAAGTAAACACATTTGTATGTACAACACGTAAATGATAAGAAATAATAATAATAACCTGAAAATCGAATAGTGATGACGCATCCGTAGCTCCGATAGTAGGAGCCTTCGTGATAGGAAGAAGGAAATTTCGGTAACCTTTCAGAATACTTGTCATGTAGCGTAAAAAAGCCTCTTGAATTTCTAGTTCCAGCGTTCTCTGCAGAATAATAATAAAATGCAAATAAAAATCCGTATATCTAAGTATATGGAATTTAGTATATGGAATTTAGTACAAGTAAGATTAGTTATACTATTGATAACAGGTTGACATTAATATGTTATGTATGTTCTTAATCCTCACTTCTCGTTTCCTAAGTTGAAAATCAATATCTAGCACTTCACTCGTGTCGCCCCTAACTTTTCCATGTGTACGACTCAGTAAATGAGCTCTTTCTTGTAGCATTTCCAGTGTTCCCCTCAAAACCCGTGCAGGTTTTTTCGGTAGTAATTTGGAGTTTAAAATAAATTTTTTGTCATCACTCCTGAAAAAACATCATAAAATTAAATATATTTATTTGAAAACTTAGAAATTACGACGTGAACAGCAGGAAAACTCACACGGTGATCGTATTCGTATCGAGATCAATACATGTTACATCGGTTGGAGGTTCATAAAAATCAAAAAATCGAGAGTCAACACCAACAAGAAACGGTACAGGAGCTTGAAGAACCGCACACAATCCTAATGGGCAAAGTGGGATGTACGGACATTGCCAATGAAATGGAAAAATTATCTGAAAAAAATATTGTAAAAATTCATATTACGATTTTTTGATGTGTCACTATCATATCATCAAATAAAAGGCTAGAAAAACATACAACAGATACAGCTTCCGCAACAGATGTTAGCACATCGGGTCGAAGAGAATGAATCAATAGTTTTTGCTCCGTGAGGACCAAAAGTAGAACCATGAGACAGTTATCTGGACCCAAGCTGCTAAGCAATTGTCTAAACGAGGCCCCACTGAAAGCACAGATTACAAAGTATCATTACATTTATCCATCACCTCTAAGCCTCCAATGTCCAACCTGTCGTTGAAGGAAATGTATAGACTTGCCTTTTGGGTAAAGGAGAATCATGTGGATGGGACATCAGAACACTTTGCTTAGGGGACAATTGCATTAGGATATGTGGCCGTTGAGGTGATGGGAATGGGACCTCTTCCAGCAAATGAGATATGTATCTAAAACATTTAATTTCATTAATGTCCTGTCTATTTTAACATCTGCCACATAAATTTCTTTGGCGAAAAACAAAAAGCACTCCGTTCCAAAAAGCATAGGTTAATACTTGAATATTAAATAACTAATAGATATTCCGAGGTTGACTATTAATATCCTAAGTCATAGTTGTATCGTTATACCTTTCGATAGGAACATCGAGAGGCCCACTCCGGGACAGCGTGTGTAAGTAGAAGAGAAACGTTCTGAAGGAATCGAAAAAAGGGTGGTGTGATAAAAGACAAATACATTTATTCACATGGACACTTTTCTCACTTCGGTCTCCGGGAAGAGCAACTCCCAGTGCCTCTCTTTGTTCGTCACTGAGTTTTTCTTCGGGGTATTCTTCGTAAAATGTCGTAGCAGCACCATAAATCTTTTCAGTAGCATCTGCTACAGTTAAAACAAATGTGGAGAAGACAGGGCGAGGTTGAGTGGCAATTTTCGGCCAACACTCAACCGTTGCACACATAGGCAGACAAAACATAGCCGCCAGAGAAGGAAGAGGAAACCCACGACGGTCTATCGGTGGATACCTGTGAAGCATTTCCGCTTTGTATGACAGAAACGGTGGACGATACATTGATTTTTTATAGCAGAGGAATACATCACAGCCCATCTACGCAGTACACATATTCATTCATTAAAAAACTGCCATATAACATTTGCTTTTAATAAGTACCTAAAAAATAATTAGATATGCCCTTACCAAGCTCTTATTGAGATTTTTATTGATGAGACAAAATGCATGTGGAGGTCTTTCTCCCTTATTCTGCATTATTACACACACATCGGTTACAACCAGCTCATTGCATGGCATATTTTCAGCCGCTCTCCTATACGTCAACAACGTTCTGGCACTTGTGTTATTAACATTTGCCGGTCTGCCCTCCGGAGTTGAGATCACTACTTCAGCATCAGGCAAGAGTCTTTCTTTCCCATCATACATTACTCTAAAAACCAATCAAAGTTTTTCATTTAACTTTCAATCACTTCTTTCACTTGCCTCACCAAGCCCAAATGATGCTAAACACGTAGGTAGGTATATTTATTATAGCTATATGGTTCTTTTAGATATAAACTTGACAATAGGATAGTAGTAGGACAATAGGACAAAAACAAAAAGTAGGATAAGTATGCTCTCGGGCATACACTCACCAGCATTACTTTTTCTTTTACTTTACTTGTGTTATAATTATATTATGAGAAAGGTAAGTAAGTCATTGCGTAATTGCCCATTTCATTCAATTGAAAATATATTTGATTTTGAAGTTTGAGCCGATATAAGACTGAATTCATAACACATAATTACTAATTACCCTATGTCCACTAGTGGAGGTTTATCTCGCCCGCGTCGATAGCAAAGATACACTTCTGGTGTACGCAAGCTTCCGCTGTTAAGGTCGGCTGGAAAACCTAAGTAATGGAACAGAAAATTAATTCATGATCACGATCAAAGGATTTTGTAATTTGTACTCAGGTAATTTGGAACCTATGATATATCTGTATTTACTTTCAGCGCAGTGGTTGACTCAATAATTGATTAGCGAAATGATGATATAGCAAGCACGAAGTGGAAGTCTGTACTAAGAACTTTTAAAGGAAATTAGCTCATTTCGAAATAAATAATTACTCTCTTCTTATTTCATCTCTTAAGAAAACTAAAATCATTAGATGAGAAACATATTACGTATAGTAATTATATGTAAAACAAAACTCAAACTGCATGAAAGAAAAGCTTCGTTTAGCATTTAGCAAACAAAGTAGTAAAAGTATTTTTACGATTTTAATATCAATCATGTTTGTAATGCAAAATGCAAATGCAGTTGTAAAGACATTAAATATTTTAAACTTGCAATTATACTCAACGTACGTTTTATAGCTTTAGCCTTAGGGGAATTTTGGTATAATGTTTATTCTTAACTAAAGAGCATCAACATTTATAAGTATAAGCGACATGTACTGCGCATAATATAACATAACGGAGATGGCATTTAATTTATAACATCATCACTGTAAATAAAAAGTAATTACCATCCCTAATCCTAATGACATTGACAGGTAGTAACTTTCATTATAAAATGAACACCATGAAATGAAATGACTACTAAACTAAAAATAAAGTAATAATCAGCATAATTCAAAATGACACACATCATCGGGTGGACTGGCAGTACCGCGCCACTACTGCAGTTGTACATTGTCCAGCCAGATTGCCGACGGTTTTTATTCACATGTCAATTTTTATGCTTTTAACGTGCTACTTTATGTGTGGTGCATCGTTGTGTTCTCCTAATTGTCCCATTATATTACTTACATATGATATGGCAATTGGCAGTACTTCACAAACTGCAATTTACAAACACTTGGCATAACATCATGCAAACAGGTATACGACACGCACTCCACGTCCACTGATATCATTAGAAACGACCAGAATGTTTCGCAGAGTCGATTATAAAGCTATAGCTAACGAAGATGTCGATGGTGAACATTATGCCATAAACACTATGTACAAGAGAGGAGGGAAAAAACGACCTCAACCTTGTATCGATCACTGAAAGCAAGCATGTAAATTAATATAGGTTAGATATATAAAATAACATTGTACTGGTTATTATTGTTACAAAGACGCGGCCCATAAATATGTGTAGCGTTTCACGCTAATAATTAAAATCATAATAGTTAGGTAGATTCAGCTTATGCGGCATATTTTATGAATTAATTTTTCGGATTTTTAGACGGATTCTTGATTTTTTCAAGCATTTATCATTATTAATGTAAAAATGGTTCTAATTGCAATATTTACTATTGTGAAAAGGGAAATACGTTATCCCAATTATTCCTACTTGTCCCATATAATACTTATATACAGTACAGATAAAATACATTATAACCCTGACCCTGACTTCCATTTTTGCTAATGCATCATACGTAACTAGTACTTTGGTGCCTTTATAAGGTCGGGACATATTAAACCATAATAAAATACAATATGTGCATTAAAGCAGCTAGCATTTACCTGTAGGTGTTTTTTCGACGCAGCTGAAACCACGTGGAACCAACTCTCCGAGGGTTGGAAATATCACAGTTATATCCGTAATAGGTTCGATATTTTGTAAATTAGGATTAAGGCCTTCACAAACATCTTCATCCACTAACTCAGGATTTTCTGGTAGTCCAGCTACCACAAAGTAGTCGGCAACAACTCCACTACGCTCTTCCATGATTAATAATTTCTTTAAACAAGCACTAATAAATCGAAGAAACTATAGTTTATCCAAAACTTGCTAATATTTTGCGTATTTATTCACAACCCGTTGAGTGAAAATCACTTATGGTACACATTTTCATTCAAAACGTTTTTACTTCACTAAATGAAAAAGATTCTTGTACTCGAACAGAATAAAGGTTCCAAGTCCAACTGAAGTCCAGTGACGAATTTTGGAAGTTCTGTAAAACAAATAAAACATGCAATTAAGGATATTATTATGATTATGACATCAGTATATAAACTAAAAATAGAATATACTGACTGACGCCTACTCACTCTAGTCAGAACTGTCAGCACTCAATACTAAGATTTGTTAATTTTATGCAAACCAGCGAGGATTCTGTCCCTTTGCCTGTGTAAGTAGAACGAGAAAACAGACTTCAGAAGTTCAGAATTATTTCAATGATGCTACTTCTATTTCTCTATTTATTACTCGAGTATTATGGAGTAGCCGAAGCCGAGTACCTAGCAGTGTTTATTAAGCCGCTCAGAGATGCGGGCATGCGGGGGCATTATAACAACTTGATAAAGACCAGCCTTTGAAGTCTGTACTGTACCGAATGATTATCTATATGCTATATTAAACTTTACATAACTAAATATCATAGTTCACCTTCGTTCTTTTAACTCTTATCAACAACTCATGAATATGTGAAATCTACTGACTGTAGTAGAGTAGGCTCAATCGATTTTGTAGTAATTTTAGATGTAGTGTCTGTAATCTCTGTACTATACACATAATAATGTGTAAATATATAATACAGTACACACACAGTATACCACCGGCAATCTCAAAACGATTTTCAATGAAATGTCACAATTAATTGAATCTGCTTCTTTTTCTTTTATACTTATGGACCCTGAAAATTATTTTCTCAAATACGAAGGATGATTGTGGTGGAAGTGTATTGCCAAGCCTGATGGCAGGTCCATAATAAATACATATTCATATTAATTTATGAAATTATGCTTACCTATATAAATTATCTATTTTATTTTTTTACATATTTTATCAATTTTTAACTTCTCGAGCTTCTAGTCCTAATTTATTTTGAACATTCAATTATTTGAGATATCAGTACTTTCAGTACACTAAAATTGCTAAATAGACATAAGTACCAAACAAACGTAACACGTTCCAGTTTCCTGATTTCCTGAACTGTCGGAACTGTGGTAATCTAATCACACAGAAATTACAAACCATGTTACAGGAAATAATAAGTGTTAGTGTTACATTACGTCTGCAATTGCACATTAATGCAAAATGTAAACAATGATAAAACGATTACATCATTACTAAATTAATAACACATAATTATTATTAATATATAATTTCCTTTTCTGCTACTGTAATTATAACCTTATAGATGGAATATTGGAGTATTGGACACATTGTGAGTAAATAATAGCAATAATATATATTATATTATTGCATAATTTGGGATTTTGAATTTTTGAGATACGATACATGAAAATACCTAAATATTTTAGATATTAACGAGTAGATTTTTTTTTAATCCTACCACAAATCAGCAATAATTAGCGAATTGCTAACAAATGAATTTTCCAAGTACAAGTCCAATAAATTGTTGATATACTTAGACGTTTTAATCATGTCGCATGCATGAAAACGGCTTTCTTTAAATTAAATGGTCATGTCATTTTCATTTTAGTTGCAAGCAAATGTATTGCCGGTTGGATACCTGCTGGACACTTGATATCGCAGGCAGGTAGATAAGTAGATACCTACTAAATGCCTGAATGGCAATGGCTGAAAAATTAAAATAATAAACACAATTCATTGGACTTGGACACTTGGACATTGAGAGAAAGTTAGATACTAACCCTTATAGTCTTACTCTTACTACAGATATCTATTATGTATGTAAACCTTTGTAACGTCCTTTGATCTTTGCAAGTTTGCAGTGACCCTTTACATGTCCCACGTTTATTCTGTGTGTATTCCATTTTCATTCCATGCCTATCACACATCAATTGTCAATAAATTGTGTCTTTCTGTCTACATGTACATAATATGCAGATGACACATGCCTACTTTGCCAATTTGCCTACATCCTCCTTATTTAGATTTGGGGCATGCCATATAATATAATATTACAGATATACCTAATAATATTAATTAAAAGAACGACGAAACTAAATCATTTGTAATTATCCTAACTAAATCATTTGTAATTATCCTAACTAAATCATTTGTAATTATCCTAACTAAACCATTAAATTACTTCCACCATTCATGTATTATATTATACATTTTACATGCATGCCTTTCTTTTCC
>JABASI010005088.1:0-12892 GCA_019776505.1 Tomocerus nigrus | reverse complement strand
CTACCAGTCAAGTATCACAGCATCAGCTGATTTACTTTATACACTGATGTTTGATCATTGTGTGAACCTTTTCGAAGTATAACTGCAAGCAGAAAGAAGCAATGGCAAAATAATTTGTCGCCCCAGAACCCCAATAATGCTAAAACGAAATGGTGCATCAAAAAGTAATGAAAGTGGAACGCTAAAATTATAAAATGGTGAATCACCTAGCGAATCCTATGAATGATGAAAGAAAAAGACAAGACTCATCCACGTCTGATGTCCCCTCCTGACTCCACACACGGGTACTGTCAGGTCAGATTGCAACAGTTGTCACTTGCCAGTTGTTGCGAAAGATGTACTAGACTGCTGGCGGTGTCTACACTTTTCTTGAAATTGTTTTCCGTCTCTTTCAGTGTCTTCTGGTGCTCAAAGTTGGCTCTTTAACATGTCATTTTGAAGGAGCACTTCAACTTTTGTTTGTTGATCTCTTGATTTTCTTGCTCCGTCCGCCCGAGTCTCGTGTGACGTGCCATTGAATACTGTTTAAATTAACGCGGCTGTTACACCCGGCAAAATCACAATTTGCAATACATGCTGTGGGCCTGTGTCATATAGCCATAGCCATAAAACTGTGCAATTTTATCTTTCTTGTCTTGGTGGATCGTTGCTTATCACTTTATGTTGGACACGAAAGCTGGACAATGGACTGAACGTTTACGTTGATGACCTGTGACCTGCCTGATAAAACGGACAACAAACGAAGAAGGAGTAAGTGATATTTTGGGTTTCAGGTTTATTTGTTTTTCGATTTATTTTTATTGGCATAATAATGTATGATGTAAGGCAAGGCAAGGCATGCTAAAGCTTTAAAAGATGCCGACGGAAGCACCTATGTGTTATGGTCAGGTCAATGGAAATGGAGCCACAGACTGCCCCAGACACCAGATCTGGTCTGGTGGGTTGGGTACCTGTACCGCGTATTAAAGTCACTAAATTTTTTGTGATGTTTTCAGATTTCATAATCCGTGGGTGGAAAACCTATGACCTGCCTGTATTCAATTAAGTAGAGAGTCAGGAATCTCAAGAATCACGGAACTACGGAAGTGAAAGTGTAAAAGTAAGTTAAAAAATTATCTTCCGAACTATAGTAAACTAAAATCACAAATGCTTTTACCAGGTGAAGACATGAGATGAAAGCCGTGGCACCGATAATTTATGTATTATGTGTAAGGGTGGAGAATTAATGATTGTCCTGGTTTGCAATTGCAGTTTATTGTTAAACGAGGGACAGGCTGACAGGCCTGAAGAAGACAAAGATGGATGAAAAACGTGGACAAATAGATATTTTACCTAATGAAGCAACGCGAACATCCAAGAATTACTTATATTCTTACGGTAAGATAAACAATTTGGATGTAGGTATTATATATTAGGTAAATGGACGATAATAATTATTATTATGATTTAATTTTGTATTTGGACATTAAATTCGGTCATTACAAGACAATCAAATCAATTACCCACAACCAACCCGACGAAAAACTTTCTTTTTCCTAATGCTAACTCCTACTGACTGAATAGACGCAGAAGTAGGTAGACTGATCTTCAGATCGCTAGTTGAGTTATGTATGCTTTCAGTAAAGATGAAAAGACTCTTTTTGTTAATATTTTTTGATTTTTTGAATACAGGAAAAGGAAGGACCACTACTGAGCAGCTAGTCGCAGGCTTACAGAAAGTTTTGAAGGAAAACCCGGCTTATAAGTATTTGGTTCATGTTGAACTTTATATGCACATTAACGACCCCAACGTGGAGGAAATTTATGAAAACGATGAAATACCTTTTGAGTTCATTCCGTATAACTATCCAGGAATATCCAAGGAGTTTTACTGTGAGCTTGTTATCCAACTGGAATTACACAATCAATTCCTGCAAATGGTGTCAGTTATGAAGGGCAAGAGATTTTTTCAGAACCTCATCACAGAGGTTGTTAGCAACTTGTTTTCAAAAGATATCATTGTTCAGTCGCCAGAGTCGGAAGAGCTACATCTTGGGGCACGTATCGAATTGTGGAGGCTATATTTGATAAATATCGCTAAGTACTCCAAGGACAATGATGCGAATATTAACAAAATCTACACAGATTTATTCAAAAATTTATTGGACATGTATCTTCTTTGCAGCAATATTTCGAAACAAGAAAAGCTTTCGATGATTCTTCGTATTGCCGGCATTGCTTGTATGAAGAAAGCAGATTATGAAGGCAATACAGAAATTACTGAGCTAAATAGAGACTGGGCTTACGACAATACAGAAAACTTGGCAATGAAGTCTCGTGAAACATTTAGTATCTTGTACCCAAAACAAGATTTGCAACTTGCAGAAGAACCTATCTCAAAGTCTGTATTACATATCATTATCGATCTTCTGGCCAACAGTGACACTTTGGTAGTAAATGAAACCGACAAAACAAAATGGTCTACAATTAATCGTACTAATCACTTGACATGGCTGAGCTACATAGGCGCCTGTTCCTACTTGACTCAAATGATTCTTGTGAAATACTCAGAAGAAATTGGCGACAGTGCCACTGTTTTGATCAATGCAATTTCGGGATTAGTAGCCTTTAAACCAAAAATGGCAGAAGAAGACTTCCACGGTGACTTTGAAAACTTCGATCAATTTTGTGAGCTATTAAGTGTATACGGAGACCGTGAAAGATACCAAAGAAAGTGGTTTCAAGAGTTTCTTAACTTTCCTGAAGCTTTACTGACAAGAAATGGTGTCCAACTTGCTGGGAAGTTGGTTTCGGTCGCTGCTGACTTCGATATCGCTCTAGGTTTGGTCAACAAGGCATTGGATCTGGGCGTGTCACGACTAAATGAGAGGATTAAGTCTATGGTCATCGGCATGCTGTCTTCTAATAAAAATGTTAAAGCTCGGAAACAAGATTTTGTAATTGAAGTTTTCAAAAATGGCGTCCACTCATTGTTTGCAAAAGATGAGTTTGTCATGGATTTCAACATGCTTTGTACAAAGCTGGGTACAATTGAACAAGAAAATGACCCTAAAATGCAATGTTACGTAAGTAGTTACTTATATTTATAAAAGTATTTACAAATTTTATTTTATTTTAATTATTGTTGCAGAAGTAATTAAGACACTTTTTGTTTGTTTCAGTGGGAGGACATTGTATACAGCATTTGCTTTCAAAATCCAATGATTGCTGCAGAAGGAATATTGAAACAATCGATGCGTATCCATCAGTTTAAAGCCCTTCGGATTGCCAAACCTTTTCTAGCCTTTGAAACGGAAGAAATCATGACTGATAAGCTTGCTAGCGTCCCCATCTTTCAAACTTGTTTGTTTAATATTATCCATATCACCGAGGAATATGATCCACTATTTGATCATATGGTGGAAGCTGTACCTGCGTTGATAGAAAATGATTTTATCGACTTATGGACTTTCCATGGGTTTCTAATTGATGTGATGGGAAATGTAATCCTGAAGAGAAAAATGGACAAATTATTCAAACTTGTTCTGATGTATGAGCAGCTTCTTGAGTATGGAATAAAGGAAAACAAACTGGCAGGAAACTCAAGCGTTTGCATCAATTTCTTGGACAGTCTTAGAATTTTTACTTATGTTCAAGCCAAAGGTGGAGCTCTCTCGGGTATGCTAAA
The DNA here is from genome assembly GCA_019776505.1 of Tomocerus nigrus. Taxonomy (NCBI): domain Eukaryota; kingdom Metazoa; phylum Arthropoda; class Collembola; order Entomobryomorpha; family Tomoceridae; genus Tomocerus; species Tomocerus nigrus. The sequence goes on along the minus strand of JABASI010005088.1, from coordinate 9,225 downwards.
AATTCGTGACAAAGTTTACGAATTGAAGACAATAGTTGCTGAGAAAGTACAAAAATTCCTAACCCCTACCGAAGAGTTCGAACTTACAGAAGAATTGGAAAAAGAGTACAGTATTCTCTCCTTGGTTGAGTTTGGAGCTCTATACGCCCGCAACAAACTTTATCAGAAGTCTATCAAGGCATTTTTTCAAGATCCTGAAAATTTCACTCCTATCACATTCTCTCAATTGCTGAAAACTATCGTGTCTCTGGTGTTTAACTCATCTAATTCAGAATGGGAAGCTGTTATCGAATATTTTATAGAAGTACTACTGCAGTCTCGTTCCGAATTGAATAACTTGTCTCCATTGTATGTAATCAATGAGTCAGTTTACTTCGCTCTAGCAGAATCGAAGAAGGATGCCGTTCTTTTCCAAAGATTCTTGGACTTTTACAGCTATTTTGTGAGGAAACTTCAAAGCTCACCTAGTCTAATGGCACCTTTGGAACAAAAATCAACTATAGATTGTCTTGCTGGTGTTAGCGTGGCTATGTATGAAAGCAGCAAGGCTAAGAAGGATGCCAAGTTTTGTGACACTAATGTCTTACGACACATTTTACTTATGATGTTGTCTTTGATTGACTGGATGGTCCTTAATAACGAGGAATTTGACCTGATAAAGAAAGATTTACTAATTATGGTGTCTACCATGCGTATGCCTCAGTCAGGTCCTTGCATTCCTATTCAACGCTCTATCATCTCCAGAATTGTTCAAAAGAAAGATGCTCCTTTGATTACTTTCCAACAAACAGAAAATGATCCGCAGTTGCCTGGAAAAATATTCAAGAACTATGTATCAATGAAATTTAATCAAGTGCCGGAAGAAATGCTACAACTTGAAAAGGACTGGGACAGTCGTGACACCTTTGAATATCGTCCGCGTGAGTCCAATTCACCTTCATCTGCACAAAAGTAGACCGACAGGCAAAACTAATTTTTGTAGACACCCAGACTTACGATTTATAGTGACATTGATTGGATAATGGATAATATAATATAAAAGTGATATTTACTGTGCTGTTAAAACTATAGCTATAAGAATTTATAACCTATTAACGATTATCTGTCATTATTCTCATTATGTATGAATATTTGACACGAAACCAATCGTAGAGTAAGTTAACTTAATTACCAGCAATTATTTCATAATTAATTGAATGATCTCTATTGTATCTTGTTCATTAGTATTATTATTACCTTTCTGATACAGATAAATATATTTTGTTTGCTTACTTAGATAAGATAACAAAAACAATAGCCTAGTATAGTACTTAGACTTAGCGTAATTATGTTATGTGATAAAAAAATAAATAAAGAATTTTCAAAGTTACTCTGCTCATGTAAAGTGATTTATTTTTTTATTCATTTCAGTTTTCAGTTATATGTTATTTATATCTTAAATTAGTAGTACATTTTCTGTTCAATTAATTAATTATGCAATAGTTACATACCTACAGGCCATAGCATTTCAGTTGATAACGTTTTTTGCAAATGCGGCAATGTGGTAGTCTCGAGTGTCTTTAGTCGTCCTATTTTATAGTTTGCATAGATGTCTAGATGTGGTCTAGATAAACTAGATGAAATTATAATGCCCACAATGCTCTTTCTATTATAATTAAGGTTCAGTTAATCTNTGCATAGATGTCTAGATGTGGTCTAGATAAACTAGATGAAATTATAATGCCCACAATGCTCTTTCTATTATAATTAAGGTTCAGTTAATCTGAGTGCTGTTAATTTACGAACATCATTAGTAATCATTATCAGTAGTGGATATTAATTTCATTTCAACCTTCATCTCCGAATAATAATAGGATTATAGGATTAACTTGTCCCAGAGCAACTATTAGTACCAATTACGAAGGTACCTCGAGAATCTATTTTTCTAATTCGGGTTCTAGTAATGACTTAACAAGTGTTAACAATGAGGTATACATGTTTAGGTATTTACGTCCAGTTACATTTGTTCTATTCAAAGGATTTAGTTTTATATGTGTATTGCTTGAGAATGTCTTCGGTTATGATATCATTATATGTAGAGGTTCATATTTCAGTTTTTTTACAGATTTTACTTTAACAGTATCATTACAAATTAGTAGGCTAGTTGGTAATCCCTGGAGTCACTCATCCTTGAACAAGTACAATTGTTGAATTCTAATTATCCTACTAGACTGACTATTATTTCTCTTGTCCTAGTTTAGAAAAATGTTTATCCGCAGCTAATGAAACTGTCTTATAGTAGTCGGATCATGGAAATTACATGTGTCAGACACGAACAGACATTAATTTATCAAAATACATGTTAATTTCATCGTTATGTGACTGGAAAAATGATTCTTCGGTTAATAAATATAATTGGCTACTTTTGTTATTCAGTTAAATAGGTCTGTCAGTAGTTGGAACATTAATAACATTCATTTTACACCTAAATGGGACATAAAAGTTAGTTAACGATTTCACCTTCAGCCTAACATGATATCTATTAAGTCCACTATTGAATACATGGCATTGTTGTGTCATAATAATTAAATTGTTAATAAAGTAGAGATAGGTCGAGTTCAATGAAAGTCAAGTTAATATTATGCATAGCATATGAACATGAACTTTTTAGGCATTATTTTCATTAACAACTGGCCATAAACGGTTAAACGGTACGGCATATAAGTATTTAGCCCTATCCAAAACTGGGTAAGTAACGTAAAGGCATTTAGGACTAATTAACTTCATTACATTACATGTTAGTCGTAATTAGTGTAGAGAAATTATTTTCTGTTGGTTTAAATTAGTAGATAACATTATCAGTCATATATTACTAGTAATTATGTATTATGTAGTCATCATAAATTCATAAATGCATTTAATTCCTTTCTCTACTAGTTAGTAGGCTAATTGCACTTATAAAGTCGTTGCTTAAAACAGGTAAACATTAAATAAGCATGACAAGTAAGTTTGTTTGTGTTTATATGCGTACAATTATTATGTGGTATGTTGTTAAACGCTGTCTAATTGCGCTCAACCCTTTTCTATGTATGTAATAAGTCAAATTAAGCAAATGAAATAATACTCCATGCGCAGCATGTTATCTCTTCGATTAAACAACGGCACTTAACGATATTCTCCAACCAACTAATCAACTCCTACTTCTTCTATAGCCTTTGATACAATTAAAATAAACTAATAAATAAATATAATAATAATATTAGGTACTAGTAAAGAAATCTTGTGAACTACTAAAAAATAGTATTCGCAAAATAACCTGTCTCATCTCTTCTCAATTTCTGCAGTTCAGTTTTAGATGAGTTTGATTGAAATATACGGTACGATTACGCCACGATCTTTACAAAGCATTTAATTGTTTTATTCCTTATGTAATTACGTTATTATATCAAGTTTTTATCACAAATATTCATTATATACCTCAACTCACCACAATAATTTGTATTGCCGTATTTTCAACTGTCTAATATCCTCCTTCTCTTTTCATTCATTTTGTCTTCTTTTTATCAGATATTTTAATAACTAGCGGAAGATATGTTATTTCGTAATAATTTAGTAGTTTTCTATTAAAAAATGACTACAAATTAAAGATTAGCGAATCTAATGTACGCAATTGTAATCAAATAGCTATAGTTCTCGTTGAACTAATCCTTCCTGCTATTTAATTATGATTAATGACTAAAAACTATTTTTATGTACTAATGTAAGTAGAAGTTGTCGTTCGCAAGAAAGAATACTACTACTGCAACACTTTTCTCTACATCTTTAGTTTACAATAATATTAATTTGTAAATTGTAAATGAGAATGGTTGTTATTGTTAATAGTTATTATTATGTAATCGTTAATAATTGTTCAAGCATTATTATAGGACTTATTACTTCTAGTGTACTATAATATTATTTACTTATCATAGGTTAGGCTCTTTTGACGCGTAGAATACCTACTCGTAGCGTAGGTAGATAACTAACTGTTGTAACATCATTCATCGTCATAATTGGAATACGTTAATGAAAGAATTGATTGATAAACCACAGGAGAAAATAAGAACATAAATACTTAGTCTACTTACGTGTACACACAAAATAGTGTACAGGTTCAATATATAAATCCATAATTATTATGCATGTTTTGGATTTCAATGTATTTTCCTACAATTAAATGTCACATAAGTAGGTAGAACAAAATATCTTAAGCACGTTTGTCAACATATAATTAACAATAAGTGGTATATTTGCATTTTCATGCATCTGTATTATGTATATCTGTAATTGTGTGTATTATAAACTCCTATGTATGTATCTCTCTTCAGTCCCACTCATCTTCGTCAAAATTCTCTTCATCATCTTCACCTGAACTACTTGAATCGGGATGAATGGCTCTTGAGCGATCTGCCAAAGCTCTAGCCAATGCACCCGCCAAACCATCCATATCTGCGTTTGACGCTCCTTTTACAGGTTCAGGAACCTAAAATAAACAGTAAAATTAAGTACAAGTGAGAAAACGCTAATTTTCGGCCAACAAAAGTAATTTCCATGAAAAAACTAGGAATCTTACAGGTTTTAAGTCCACTCCCCGTTGAATTTGTCCTAAACAATCTGCTAATGTACCTGCAGAACGCTTCGGTTGTGTTTCAGGATCCACCCGCTAAAATTTATTCAACGAATTGTAAAAAAACATTAAAAGCATGAATCTTATGAAATTTTGCCCTTGGAAATTGACCTTGAGTTGAACTCCTTTTTGAATCTGTTTCAAAAGGTTGGACCTATCGTCCTCCACAACGGGTAATGGAGGTCCTCCTCTGCTAATATTGCTACTTGCCGAATCCGTTGTATCTCCGTTAATGATTGGCGGCGGCGGCGGTGGTGGTGGGCCTCCGACATTAGGAGGCGGTGGAGGAGGAGGAGGCGGGGGTGGAGGTACACTATCACCTTGACTTATTTGTTGCTTAGAACTAGGAGCGGGAGGGACATATGACTTACTGTTCCCATTATTTTGTTGATAAGGATGATGGTTTTGATTCTGCAAAACATGAGAAGTAGATCTAGTAGGCGGGGGAGGAGCTGCTGAACCACCCGGGTAGGTGGCAGCGGGAGGGGGAGGAGGAACAGGTCTCGAAGGTGGTGCAGGTGCGGCTGGTTTCGATTGTTGTTGAGGATATTGATGATTGGGATAATTTGCATTCGGGATGGATGGCTGACGTGCGGGAACCGGAGGTGGACCACCGCCACCTGATGACGGCATTGACGGAGCGTTGGGAATAGCTCGACCTGTGGAACTGACTGAACGCTTCACTGCCTCCACACCGCCATGTGTCTCAATGAAACTAAACAATGACAATAACAAAAGAGGACAAATCAACGTTTGAAAATTAGGCCAGGCAAGTAGAACATTCCGTGGGTTATTCTTGCATATAACCCGCAATGCAAAATCAAATTAAAGAACCATTCTCATTTTTCCATTCAAATTCTAAGTAAATCAAAGTCATTCAAGCTAAAACCAAAGAGCTACTCAGTAGGGAGATTCTACGTTATTAATTTACTTCTAAATAAATAAATTATATCGTCTCCATGCGCGCTTTTGTAACAGATGCGTGGGATTGTCAATGACAAATAAATAAAACCATTCCTAAGTGCATTTTACAACCAAAAGTTCACGATGCAGCAAAAAGCCCTCTAAAGTTTAAGAAGCAAACTCACTTGTAAATGAATTGTCGGGTGTTTTCGTCTTGTAATTGATTGGCCGATACTCCTGCTTTTTCAAAGAATGTTCTGAAATCAGAATCAACACCTGCTAAATCAAAACCTTTGTTTGGATCCCAACCTACATGTTGAATGTGCCGGAAATCCATAGGATTTCCAATATCTTCTTTACGCAGAAATTTCTTTTTATCCTTCTCCTTATCTTTCCCCTTCTTCTTTTTAGAATTAAAGGATGGGAAATTGTAAGTTGTTGTAACTACATTAGTACTACCAGTTCCATTTGGCATTAAGGGTGGAGGCGGAGGAGAAGCTACATGATGCACTTGACTTTGATTCTGGTTGGGAGAATCCATCATGATCTTGGATCGCCTCTCTGAAATATCAATAGCATTCGTAAGGAGCAAACCCAAAAAGCGAAAATCCTTTCTTGACACTTTAACAGCAGATGCAGTTGAGTTAGATAAATAATTCGTGGGAATTAAGGCACAAAATTACCATTTCTACGTTGCCTCTTTGCTTCCAATTTGTTATCAAGAACATCTCGGAAATTCGTTGCTTCTGTTATATCAGCGAAGTTTATGCCCACCATCGAATTCTACATGATAAAAATATTTAATTACCCATGGGGTTTACCATTTAGGAAAACATTTCCGCTTTCCATGTCACATGTTTTAAGAGTTGGGATTTTTTGAAAGTTAACTTACATCACCCTCAAAAGTTAGAAAAAAGGATGCTGGCATGTGGTATTCGAATTGGTTGTAGATTTCTTGGCGGAAAACCATGCTTTTCGTACGAAGGGAGAGGACTTGAATGAAGTAGGATCTTTTGGTAGTGTCCCTCACTAGGCACACCACACCAGTTTCTTTCTTCTGCCATTTTTGCTGGTCAGGAGTTGGCACCAAATATTGAACCACGGCTGTCGAGAGGGTCTGCTAGCAATGTGTTCGAGATAAGAAAAAAATGAATCCGTTTCATCGTTTAAAACCCAGAACTTTTTGATAGAATTACTTTTTTCACAGAAAGACAGCAACATAAATATAATAAACGAAATACTGACCTGTCGACCTTTCCCCAAAATGTCAAATATGCACTGATTTTCCTCCTTTGATAGTAAGAGAGATGACTTATTCTCAGGTGTAGGTTTCCTTTGAATAGGTGGATTGTTTTCTGGAAGCATAGGAGGCTGTGACGGATTATACGACATTGTCTCTTCTCCCTGCGGGGTCACTGGTTCTGGTGGTCTGAAAAATGTCCTCATTGGTTTAATTGGTGTGATTTGGATATTGGATTGAGGAAGTTTTTTTATATTTTTCCCGGCTACACCTTTGCCATTATTCGGAGATTTATACTCTGGGGAACTAGAGGAACTATTGCTAAACTTTCGCAAATTTTCTTGAAACTTGGAACGATTTCCAATGTCACTATTAATATTCTTATTCTTATTCATTTTTGTTAAGAATTATTAGGATTAGAGTAGAAAATAGTTTGAAATAAAGCCCTTTTCTCACTAATGCTCTCACTTGGGCTGACTTTCAAGGTGTGCAAAATGGAAATGTACGATGCTGGTAGCTTGAGATTAGCAAAACAACGATCTAGAATATTATTTCAGCTCAAGGATTCAGCTCGACAGCTCCAGTTGATTCAATGCGCAGCGAATATTATTGCATACTACTCGATAACCCATTATGCAGTAAAACTGCTCTTTACTTTATTCGGCCATTGCCAATACTGCTGCGAAGGATTTCGTGCAACCTATGCTCTCGAGCACTTTTTTAACTCTGCATTTTCTGTTCCAGTCTCCAAATCCAAATAATATCAGCAAATGTCTACAGATATGATATAACAAATAACTAAACAAACAGCTAACAATATCCCTCTTCAACCATACGCAATGATTTAATCAACACTACTTGAAAATAAGTCAACATCCAGATTCAACTAGTGATGAAACAGAAAGTAATCCTGATGTAAATGTACACACACTACTACTTACTAGAATGGCTCTTCCAAACTAAAATCAGAGATACAGCGTGAGTACTGTGAGAGTGTGTTCAATGAAATGGAAATGAACAAACAAATTGTATGAGCTCATTCACACAAAATCATACACATGCCTAACTAATTATTGAAAGTAACTGCCTAATATATACATATCTCCGCAATAATAAACATGAGTAATCTAATCTAATCGTCACTTTCGATGATTAATGCACGAAACTACTTAACACTCTTCATATAATTAGGTACCTATAGTTAGCAAACAGAAAAAACTTTTCGCAATCAATACTCATTGTGACGTTGTGACGTGCGGCCCGTAATTCTGTTCTGCTCGATACCATTATTCTTATCAATTAGTAATTTCACAAACGATAAGGGATGCGTGAGGGATTTTCATACAATAGCTTTGAAAAATATCGGATATTGACCTTCTAGTTAATTCCATATTATCCTACAGCAACTTATTATTTTATCCCAACTAATCTATTTCCCAAGTTTGCCATATCCTACTATAGAAATCTTTCTGCAAGGGATTCTTAGATACCGGAAATCGAAAGAAAATAAACATTGACAGTTTGTATCCAGTGAAAGAATAACAACCTGATAAGTCCACGTTGGAGGCGACGAGCTTAAGAATATCATCCAGCAGTCTTCGATCATTCCAACGTAATATTTATATTGGCGAAGGGCTTCCTTCTACAAGTTTTGATTCTGGATTTCTGTAACTGCAGAAAATAAATACTTTTCAGTCCAACACATTTTTATCACACTATTTTTTACTGACGTATGTGTTTATGTGTTAATATAATTAATTGTGCCGAGAAGATAATAGTATTTTATCTGATATACAGATACTACCTAAATTAAAAGAGGTTTTTATAGAGGAAATCAATAAATAAGAACAATCTAAAAATTAGATAGCGAAACAAATAAGTTTCAGTCACATAATTTTCTATTCACATAAACAGGAGCAAAAATCAGCAGTTGGAGCAGGAAACTTTTTTGCACAAGGAGCTCGAAAGGATTCTGAGTTGTTCTCTAAAAGTGTTCTTTCGCCAGTCTAGTTTTTCCGTAAACCAAGTTGTCATGTACTAACAATAAATGGACGGACAGGACGTTGTAATTAAGTTTAATCAAGCTTATGAGAACGTACAGTTTGAATTGAAATTGACGGACTAGCTAAAACTAGTATATGAGATTGTAACATCATCAATGTAACTTTAGAACAATTACATAGGATATAAAAATGAGCGAGTCAATTTATATGCACGGTCTTACAGGACAATGCTGCGTCGGAGTATAGTCTTAACGTAATGAACTTCATATTCATGTGCATAAATAGAATTACAGTTAAAGTCTATACATGCTTCCACAATAATTGTTTAACTGAAAGAACCTCAATTGCACTTATGACTTGGTTAACAAGAGTTTTGCAGATTGTAATTGATAAAAAGCAATTTCTAAAATACCTACCAATCTCAAACACGAACA
>JABASI010005087.1:0-12898 GCA_019776505.1 Tomocerus nigrus | reverse complement strand
CTTAGGGTCACTGCACTGCGCACTGAAATAAAAAATAATATTTTCGGTAAAAAGTAGCTAGACTTTTCACTTGGGGGACAATTGTTTGCTATACTGACTTTTAATACCTGCATGTCCAGGGATATTGCTAATTTTTGTCTCTGATTTGGAGAAAAGACAATTGCTTTGATAAACTGAACTCTATCTCCCAGCATTTGCTTCAGGAAAAGATTCTCTCGGAAGTGGATGATCCCCTAATTTAATCTGCTCTGACTCCTGCGTATTATCATTGGCGATTTCTTTGTTTTTACAGAAGCTGCTGGGAATAGTATGCGGATTGCAACACATTTGGATTGTGCTTACATCAGTAGTTTCAGGTAACTTTTTTTTTGTTTCAAGGTGCATTAAATAGTTTAACAGTTATATGCACTGAATTAGAACTACTAAAATTGTATTCTGCGCATCTCTTTGAAACTATGCCCTGAATTTTTAATTTCGAATTTATATAAGGTCACTGATACTGTTCCTTAGAGTAAAATCACCGATGAAAGTGAAAGTGTGGTACAAAGTACAAAAAGCAATGGTTTAGAAAAGACTTGGGAAGCGGTATGATATTTAATCTGTACTTGCATAGGCCTGAAAATGCGAATTGCATTTATACATGGTGAAAGTGGAAACCACACTATGTGAATTCTCTTATTAGTGTCCAACTGTAGGCAATAGAGGTAGCATACACATGGACACTACACTATTATTACTGCAGAGGGCCTTAGTACAGGTTTGTTGTCATTGTGAATGAGAATTAACCAATCAAGGCGGATATATCAAAGTACCGGAACTAAGTACGAAGATGGTGAGGTGAGGAGTGGTAGATTAGAACGGAGGGGGGGGGGGGATGGCAGCCAGACAGACAGACTGAAAAGCCAAAACCATAAAGTTGAAGCATAAAGCCGCTACTTAATAATTGATTGATACTTATTAGTTTACTAATAGTTTACATGTCTCAGATGCTTAAGACACAAGATTGATGAAATAATTAAAGCAAGCCCGACCGTGGTCATCATCACAAAGTGTCAAGTATCAACTAGCTATAATAAAATATGATTAGGTATCTGTAGTTCCATAATATTGTTATTAGGTAGGGGCACGGAATTTGATATATTATGGAGTAACGGGTAGGGGATACGATAACAATTGCAAGTAAGTGGGAGACGATGAAGTGGGAAGGTAGGCGTAGGGATGAACAGTATAGGTACCTACGTGCATGCAGCAAAAAGTGCATGGGCAATTTTAAAATTTTAAGGTGTATAGTCAAGCTAGATATTGTGTAATTAGAATGAGGATGATGATATGGTTGGTTGTTGTAGTTGTTTTAGAGATGCGAAGCAGGCAGGGCAGGCACGACGAGGAGCGGAGGATGGAAATGCAGCATAGCAGCAGTGCGAGTAGCAGGAAGTTAGGAAGGAAGGAAAGCGGACAGAAAGAAGGACAAAACGATCAACTGTTATTATTAGTAGCCAGGGCAGGGTAGGCTGATAAGATTTAGAGTTTCATTCGTATCTTGGGATGGGGCTCGGCTCGTGCCGCGAGAAGAGGAGAAAAAGTGTGATAAAAATGAGTGGGAGAGGAGGAAGGAAGGGAAAGAGATGAGATGAGTGCGGCAGGCAGAAGTGGCTGCTGTGCTGCTGGAGAGTGAGAGAGGAGGGCGGCTGAAGTTCACGAAGCAGTGCAGATATTTTTAAGAGTGGCAAAGTTTTTATCTTTTTATCTTTCCCTAAAGTGCCATCTCTTATAGCTGCCAGAGAGGAACATTATTATTATTACTCCCGCCCGCTGTCCCATCCTAAATTAGTTCTCCGCACCCGCCGACCCACAGCCGCCCTCACTACTCACTCACTCCACGCTCCTGCAACTCCTGCACCACTTCCCCAGCAACAACGCTTAACGGGAGCGACATACACAATGGACTTGTGGAGCAGTGTCATGCCAATTCACTCATCTGCCCAACCAAGCGGCGCGATTTCATTTTGCATTACCGCTCTGTCGTTGTGTTCTGATTTCCTGGTGTCACTTCTTACTTTCGTCCGTCATCGAAAATGGAAAGGATATGGATGGATGCAGGCTGAGTGAGTGAGTGAGTGGGGAGACAAGGGGAAGCTGACCACACGACACTTATCATCATAAGGCAGTGAGTAGTGGCGGAGTATGCGATGGTAGTTTATGGTGGAGTGTGGGGGAGGGAGAGGGGCAGGGGGTTTATTGCCTGCACCCATCCCATGCAACGTGGTCCGAGGAGAAGAGACTGGAGGTGATTAGCTCTGTGCACACAAAGCACGGGATGACGGCCTCGCTAAATAACTAACTACCTAAGTAGCTTGTCCTTAGCGACTGTTTGTTAAGAAGGGGGCACTAAATCTGAGCGTGCAGGGCAATCTCCTGCATGTTGCTCTCACTTTCACCAACTATAACAGCCTCTCTCGCTGTTCGAGTGCTGCCTGGGACGGACATGAACACGTCTCTAAACTCTTACTCCTTACACTCCTACACTCCCACAACACAATCCCTACGTCTTGTTTTCATTACGTTCATATAATATCCCAGTCAATTAACATACAAGGTATTTTAACTACTCTGACTACCCTCTGCCTCCCCTGTGTAGTGTCTGTAGATATGTTGCTACTGCGCGCGCTCGTGTTGTGTTATGGCGCTAGGCGCTACTCTTCGAAGAAAAATTAAATTCCACCTTTTCCATTGTGTGCGGGTCCTTAAGTTAAATTATAGCAAAGGACGAGATAAAAATTATTCCCTTTTGTGGATGCACAATGCTTTTAAAGGTGAAAAACATTTAAAACAGCCGAAACCCTTTGAAAATGTGGTAACTAACTATATTTGACCGCTTTCAGGGGTTTTCACCATTTAGATAATATTTAATCACTTTTATGTTGGCAAATACATTATTGCGTCATCATGACATGACATTAGCATAGGACATGCGGTGGGCATTGGGGCACATGACGATACCTGGATTAGATAGACTGTGAATTAGGAGGGCATGAAATGGGAGGCCAGGCAGGTCTTTAGCTTGGGTGGTGGCGGTGTCGGTCGGGTCGGGCTATAGCAGATCTAATGAGATATGCGTAGTCAACAGTGTGGAAGGAGTCGGGCCGGGCGGCTTTGTTCGTTAAGTTCACCTCCCCAGCTACTCATCTATGTAATGAATACGAATTGGAAAAGTTGAGCCTCTTAATGGACTTTTTCACCGGCTGTTTCTTTAATTGGAGCAAGAGAGGCCCGCCGCAGTCATTTCATTCCCTTTCTCCTTTATTCCCTCTTAAAATCTCATTCTCCATCCTTCTCCTTCCTTATTCCTTAGCCCGTTCAATCCACACACAATCCACCCTCACTCCTTCACTCTCTCTTCCTACACAGAATAAACAGTTTCGCCTTATTATTTCCCGACCGAAGAAGGACGCAGCTTGAATTGAACCTCACCCGCAGAGGCATGCACTCACCTCCACACACCTATGGCCATATACCACGTCGCCTCGTCGTGCCTGTGTGCTGAATGAAACGGAACATAAAATACTGATGGATGGATTGAGATAAGAGTATAGCTACCTAGTTCAATGTAGTGATATCAGTATCAATACCGTAACTGATGACCAGCGTCGATAGAGACACTGTTCCTTCGACGAGATAGACTGCAGCATGAGCCTAAAACTGGACTGACCTTTACCCAGTGTAGCACGCGCAATACAAATATCAAGCCATAACAGTAAGCTCTCCCGCTTGAAGGAGATCGACATTTTTAGTGGTTGCATTGAGGTTGATTCAAGTATGAACGTCAAGTAGGTCAATTAAATCAATGTCCCTGCTGAAATTCATTGGTTGACAGGGCGCTGTTTCATTGTCGTATTGTAAAATATAAAATTCTGAGAATGCGAAGGCTTCTATCTCATGTCAAAAAGGTTTGATGGCTTTTCCTTCCGGAGACGACGGTATAGTGAAGTGAAATAAATGCCAAAAGGGAGAAAGTGGCTCATTTTCTTTGAAGAATCTTTAAGACTATTGAATGGGAGCTAAGGAAGGATTGGAGAGAAAAAGTGTAAATAGAGATAGGTATTTAGGGAGTAGGTGTGGTGTGTGTGACGCAAGTGGAGGACAACGATGATGGTTCGATGGTGTTTCTGTTTGGCGTGAGTAGGAGCTGGGTGATTAGTGGGAGGACGTGGCGTGATGATGGGCTGAGGTGCATGGCTGAGCGAGGCGGGTAGCGAGTGGAGCATCGGTGAGAAGGTCGGAAAAGTTGTGAAAAGGAGAAAGTTGAAGGACTTTCTCTTTCACTTATTGTTGTCTGTGAAGAGGAGTCGTGGAGTGGCGAGAGAGAGAGAGAGAGGGTCGCGGCGGCTGCATCCTCTGCAGCAGCCCGTCTTCTGTGAGTGCCACTATCAATCCCGTCTCCTCATCTCCATGTAAACTAGGTGGCTGGATAGTGGATGTGAATGTGAATGTGAGTGAGTGAGTGGGAGAGTGCGGCTCTTGTTCTTCTCTGCTGCCGTCGCATCCATTCACCCAGTTCATCTTCTCCGCTGCCTGCACAGGAATTCATCCTTTCTCTTCTTCTTCTTCCTCTTCCTCCTCCTGTCTTCGCCTCTGTCTCGACATCTATTTATCTCTCTCCCTCTGCTCCTAGCCAGTCTTGTACATGTATGTACATGTATGTGTGTATATTGTGTGTGGATAGATAGATGGATAGATGGATGGATCGCTATGTGGCAATATGCATTAAGTGGAGGAAGAAGGGAAGGGAGAGAGGCTGGCTGCCGTTTGACTTTGCTCCTCGTTTGTCATTTGCTGTTCGAGTCAGTCAGTGACGGAGAAAGAACGGAGGCAGAGCGGAGAAAGAATGGAGAGGAGAGGACGAGATGTTTTTACAATGGGGTGTCACAGATCAATATCTTTCACTCTTCAATTCAAACTCCCTTTCACTCTCCAACTATTATTAGCGAGACACGCTTTCACCCCGCACCAACCAACCAACTTCACAGCAACAACACAAGGCACAAGTCAAATGTCATTCTCTCTCTCTCTCTCTCTGCCTGGTGCTTGGAGACAGGATTCCTTTTCCCATCCATCCATCCAACTACCTTCTACTACACTCACTCTCTTGCAATAATAAATAAGATCCCTCCCTACTGTCCCTACAACACTCATCCCTTCCTTCCTTCCACTCTCTATTCCATAAATACACTTACACATCCTTCTCATGTTTTTACTATTGACACTCATTTATTTGGCACTGCTCCTATACCCATGCACCTCTGCCTCTGCCACCTACCTAAGTACTCTCTCTCTCTCTCTCTCTCTCTGTCTCATGTGGATATTATTATTGCAAGTATTTATGTGCTGTGTAATAGAAACTCCATCTTCCCTCTTCCTATCCTAGTCTACCTTATTCCTTTGTCACTCCACACTGTCCACAGAACACCAGATAGGAATACTAGTCAATCGACGTCTAAGGCATTTATTCTTCTACACTAATGCTAATGTACAGAGAGAGATAGCTTTTAGAGCTGTGTGTGTAAAGTGTGTATCTCTTACTGTGTGGTGACAGTGGTGCATGAGTGGTGGCATGTTTGTTCATCGTGTGGAGAATGAAGAGAAAGAGAGAGAGAGAGGAGTCGAGTGGGGCAGAGAGAGAGGAAGAGAGTCAACAAAAGAGCTGGCTGTGCCAACATTTGGAGACATTTAATGGAGGGAGTGATGCGAAAGGAGGCAGATCTGCTAATGAATAAATATTCATCTACAAAGGCAGAGCATCACACCAGACCACTAATTACCTCTTCCCAGACTTTCACTTGCCCTTTCAGCTCAACCAACATCAACAGACACAAATTCAAGTCCGACGATTGTTTTGATTGCCATGCCATGGCCGTGTCGTGTCACTCACGTCCTCTCTTCTATTACCCCGCCGCGCGGACTGTATCTCTTTCCACCACCACCACACACAATCCACTTTCTTCTTCTTCTTCTAAAGAGCCAGCCGAGCACAATTCAATTCCCTTCTTCTTCTCGCCACAACGTACAACTTAAGTATATCCATAACCTCCAAACTTTCTCTCTCACACACATTCATTCATTTCCGCTGACTGAGTCTGATATGATCATGTCCTCTGTCAATTTGTCACCTTAGGAAAGGGCAACATCATATTACGACATGCTAATGCTGATAATTGGAGCTCTTCACATTACAAATTACAATAACTTTTCATCCCACTTTTAACCCAACTTTATTCATTTAGATCCACTTTCTTTCTTGCCCTCTCTGCATTTGTACACGCACATTTTTGACAGTCTGTAGTCTATAGTGTCATTTCATGGCTCACATCTTGGGATATCCAGGGATTTCTGTGTCCTCAGACTAGTACACACTTGCAAACAGTGGCAAAAAGAAGCTCACTCAGTCCACTCTTCTAGGGTCACAATTATAGTATAGCATTGGCCTTGGGCGGGCGGCAAAGCCTTAACGGCCATTTCCTTGTCTTTTGGCCACTGCTCAAAAACATTTAGTCCGATTTAGGATTTAGCTTTCTTGCGGGTCACATTCCGTCCATTCATCGACGTGTCGTTAACTTATAGAAGGTAGTGAAAGAACCTTGGCCTGCTGCACTAACAAAATGAATCCAATGGAAAACAGCAACATATCGCATCCTCTGTCTTCCTTCCTTCGCATACTTTCCGTTCGTGTAGGTAAACAAATGCTCACTGTTATATGCCGAGCGAAGAAGCTTCTCCCGGTTGGTGAACTTGTGGCACCTTGGATGAAAGAGTAATGCATCTCGGATATACTTCATAAGCTCACAAGACAAAAGTTAAGAAGGCCGATGACATGGATAGCCAGGTTCTTGTCTAATACCCAAAATACTGGCCAAACTCCCGGGTTTCCCCACAAAAGCCGACACGATATATCCTGAAGATGGGGCAGAGTTGGATATGCGTGTATAGTTGGTGTGATGGATGCAGCCAGAAGGGCAGAGTGGTTGAAAGTTGTAAGTTTGTAAGAGACGAGAGATAGTGGTATGCAATGCATGGGAGTGAAAGTGAGTGGAGCGGAGGAATTTGCGAGGAAATGCTAATAGAATTGAAAGGAATGAAAAGAGCGGGGAAGATGGGCCTCTGCCTCTTCTCTCCGGATTCACAGCTATGCTCTCGCCTTTTCTCTCCGGCTGGCTCCTCAGAATGCAGGCACACACTTCCTCCGTCTGTCTCCTTGTTGTCTTTTCACTCTCCCCGTGCATTCCATTCTACTTACCTACACTCTGCCCTGCCTGCCGACACAATGTTATTATTATTTAGGCTCATAGTAGTCCGAAGAGCCAGGTCCCGTTAGCCCCATATCTCCCTCCTTTCTAAATAGTTAACTATACAGCTACTTTGCATGCCAGAGCTTCGTGTCTTACCATCCAATCTATTTCTACAGGGTCACCCGTAAATACCATTGAACAGCACCGCGCGTCGCTCTATAAAAAGCTTACCTATTTTTTCTTATGCGCAAACCTGCACATACTCATTTATATGTAGTTATAATAATATTATTACACATGTAATTCCTATAATAATAATATTGCTGTAGTACATCCTTTTCTATGAATTTATAACGGATCGTTGTTCCGGGATTGATACACTGTATTAAATATATTTTTATTTGATGCACAGAACGTGTAATAGGTATTTTTCGAAAGCATATTTCAATCATACTTGAACATAACATGAATGAATCTAAATTACAAGAGCGCGAGTCGAGTGGTTGGTCTGGTCACATCAGGCTATTTCCATCCATACATACAGAGCGGTCCAAAAATGACTTTGGTGAATGCTAAAATGCTGTACGTCGGTACAGCATTTTATTTTTATTTATTTTTCATTTTCTAGTATATAGTACTTATTTTTATGTCTGTGTTTTACAACAGTTGATTTTAGTAGGGTCGCTGTCAGATGGAAACGGAGTGTAGGAGAGGAGATGAAGTGAGCGAGAAGGCGAGAACGTTTCATTGAGTCGGAGAATTGACGACGTAGAATCAAAGTTTTCCAGAGGGGTGATGTGATGATATTTAAGAAGGACCTTGTACTGGATGAGTTCGCTATTTGGGCGAGTAAGTAGTGGAAAATGGAATGCAATGCTGTGATAGAGTTTCGGAGGAAGGCAAGGCAGGGAGTGCAGTGGAGGAGTAGTGGCAAGAAGAGGAAGAAGAGAAAAGAAGCGTAGTGAAGGCAGGAGGAGGACAGACAGAAGGATTTTGGCGTAGAGTTAGAGTAGGCAGGCAGGCATAGAGCAGTGGTGGTTGGGCTGGAGGGTGGGCACGGAGAGGATAACACAACAGGCCATGTAAAATTATTAGGAGGGGATCTTTGAAATTCCTCGGCTTATTATATTAAGGAGAAGGGAAAGATGCATCTCACGTTTTTGTAGGACAGGCAATATTATTAATTGTGAGATGGCAAAGATATGGAATGCCATGCGAATGCCACTCTCTTATTACCGCCAACACAAAAAGGGCTCCTCCGGGACTCCTTTGCTCCCATCCACTCTCCCTGCCTGCCCACAACTTTTAATTGATTTCAACTGTTTCAAACACTTCCTGCCCTGCCCTGTCTTGCCTGCCTCCACTTTACATGTGCACATGCCCCTAGCCCTAGCCCTATACACTTTCACTCAACTCAGATAATTTTCCCAACATCTCATTCGGTGCACTCTCTCGATCTGCTTTGTTGTCCCTCAATCTTCCTATGGCCACTATCTCTTCTACTACAACAACCAGAGCGGTGTCTTCTTTCATGGACCATGCCTGCCTGGCTCCACCGTTTTATTTCGTCCCCATCTTGGATAGACCACCCACGTAATCTTAGTCCTGAAAATTGTACTTATAATAATTAAATGACAAGGTTGGAAGGTGATCTCTATCCATTAAGTTAATAGTTACATACCTTTCACCTGCTGGGCCTGACCTCACTTTGAAACAATTTCATCCACTTTAAACACTATCTCGGCGAAAGAGAATCTTTTCCCATTCACAATCTTTGGGAGGAACAAAATGAATGCAACTTTCCGATGACACGCAGGTTATGAATTCCTGAAGCTGATCATCAGCAAATTAACAAATCCAGAGCCCTTTGAACAACTAGAAATCTGAAATATATTTTTTAAAACGTTGGTCTTTCCAAATCCGAGGGCGAAGCGTCATTGATTGATAATAGCATAACGCTTGATTCTTTTTTACATAATTACTCGAAATCCAACCTGTCATGTAAGTATGGCAGAGGTCACACGGATACCGATTACTATAGTAAGGAATGGAATGTATTAAAATATTTACTGCACAACATTTTCAATGACTACATCATTCCATATCTATTAGTGTTTTTGTGTAGGCGTACGTACTACAGCCTCTACTCACGATAAAGATTCTGTTTAGTAGGCAGCAAAAATATTATTTCCATCCCAGGAATTAAGTAATGGTCAGCAGTTGCACGCTGAAAAGTGCAGCAGTAGCTATGTATGTAGGTATTAGGTAGTAAGAAGGTTGACCACGGACGGGGACGGGAGAAGAGAGATGGATAGATATGGACGGGTCAGCAGCAGGAAGAATTACCCACCTACAGATACATTACAAGTTGGCAGTGCTAGGATTATATGAAATAATCATGGTGTGGGGTGTAGGGCGAAGGGCGGTGGAGGTCGGACGGATGTCGCTAGGCAGGAAGGAGTCGGAATGCCCGGAGTGACGACCGAGTTGATTACTTTAGCGAGAGGGCCGGACGGGAAGGGGCCGGACGTGCGTTCGCTGGGGCAGAGTCTGCAGGCAGAGTGACAAAGTCGAGTTGGCAATCCGAGTTATTTGGTTTGATGTTTATGTCTGATATCGGTCGCTGGGGTCTGTTTTCGAATTTCCAACTTTTCCTTCTTGTCCATTGCTCAGTGTGTGGCCTTGTCGCACAAGCCTTAAGTTGCGGCAATGTATTGGAGCTTTGGGTGCAATTTTCACACATTTTTGTCATCAGTTTTTCCCAGATCCTATTTCCCTCGTTTATCACAGATGAAAGTTCATTCCTGTTAAATCACTAGGATCGTTTCCTCACACCCCTGGGACTTTTCTTTCCTCACTTTACGTTCCGAAATCTTAGACTTCTTCCCATCTCCACTCTTCTCCCTCACTCTTCTTCCCTCCATCCAACTCTCTCCACACTCCACACACACAGCCAGAGCCATCATCCCAGCCAGCCCCAGCCAACGACCTACACACTATCTGCCCACATAATAATCAGACACGGCATAGATGATCATAAGCTCTCTTCTCCTGCCCGCTCTTTAGGATACCCTTCTAAATAGACCGACGCGACACGTAGACAACTGCCACTATAAATGAACCTCGCCATTTATAATTATACTTCACACTCGGCTGAGCACGAAACGCAACTCTCAGAATTTCTTACACAGCCTCTCTGCCCGCATAATTGCAATTGCCCACTACAAATCCTGAGAGGTTATGTGGACCTTCGTGCCAAACGATTCAACCGCCAGTCAATAATTTATCAATTATTTAGGGTAATCAATGTATTAACAAAAAATGGATGACCCTACGAAAAACATCAATTGCATAGCTAGCCACTTTTGTCTCCAGTTAAATCTGTTTTGAAAGAATACATTCGGAGGAGTTTACTATACCTTATTATTATGTTAATACGTTTCCATTATTGGCAAACAATGGCTCAATGAATACTACATATTATCCAAGCCGCGGCAATTCCCCATAGTAAAAGGCAAACAGTTAATTTTTCGGCTCGTGACGTCACCTGCAGTGCGAGCTTAAAATACCCATGTACATTTTAAATTTAATTTGCCTGGTTTTAATTTGGGTTGAGATTTTGAGATGGGTTTTGGTTGGATACCTATGTATATAATATATATATGGGTATTATAGCACCAGAAAGGATATAGGGACGTTTGTCTGGGAGCTAATATTGGAACCCTATGCGAGGGTTATGCAAAAAGTTACTTTCTAAACATTCTAAATGTCATGTTTACAGTTGTACAGTAGTTATCTGGTTAATATTAAAAGGTGTATATTTCCAAAGAGATGCGCTAATTAGATGCATGCATTGGCGAAGTTGCATAAATTATAAATATAAATAGTTACAAATTACAATTACAATAATATACTCTTGTTGCTGTATGTTTCGGCTTGAAGGTTACACGGCATACGAACCGAAATTTTTGGGAGCCCTGAAAAACGTAACGGTCATTCAAGTAAGTACACTATTACATGGATCACGAAAACCAATATTATTTAAAACTCTCTTTCAATAGTCTGCTTTGGTTTGTGATTGAGACTCTTGTACCGCCGTACCGCCCCCGCCCGTAGCCGTATATATAAATTTGGAAAATTGACCATTTGCGAGCAGAAGAACATTATTGGTATCAAAATTTAATCAAAATATCTAACCGTGCATTAAATATACAGTTCCAATTCCAAAGTACATGATCTGTCATTTACATAATACAAAATCTAGATACGATATTTCCATTTGCATAATATGCGATGTTTCCAAGCCCACATAATACGATAATTCCATCACCCTATATGCGAATTTTCCGGATACCGGCTGCTCCAACTGTTTTTAAATTAAAATGTCACTTTTTACCACTGGAGGTAAATAAAATGACGATTTGTCTGTAGGCTGTATTAGCAGTCTGCAAAACAATAGACTGGAGATAAAAATCGTCATTTTTGTCTCCAGTTGATTTTTTTGAAAGAATATAGTCGGAGAAGCTTACTATACCCTAACCCACTTGTCCTTGGTAGCACTACATCTGCCTTGGATTTTTTATATACCTGTGTACAAATTCTGGGGACGTATACGGGACTAACGGGACACGGGCTAATGTAAAAATTTTGTTTACGTCCCTCCGAGTTCCCAGGCCCACCATGTAAAATGATGTACAGTCGAGTTTTTAATAATCCGAACATGACGTCATCTTATTTGCTCTTCTACAAAGAGTGGGGACAGAAGAAAAAAGCAAGCGCATATATATATGAAATTGCTCCCATGCTGGGCTGTTAAAACATTTTGGGATAAACCAATCTGATTAGTTATCATTGCTCGTATTGTGTACCAAATTTCAAATGTCAAATATTAAAAATATCCAAGAAACAGCCCCCAGAAGTGGATGGTCTCGTGAAAGTGTTTTCCGGTGAAGGTTCTAGCGAAATACTGACATTAAAGGCAGTGAAAGTGACTGGATAAGTCATTAGCAACTCTCTAGTACATAATAATATTATACATTGCATGCAACAGTAATAGAATGCAGGCGAAGGCCCTGGGACTTTCTACCCCTTCAAAACCCTGTGCCCCCAAAGCTGAGATTCAGGCTTTTTGAAGAAACGGTAAAAAATGTCGAATAACGAGAACCCGCAGAGCGTTAGGGAGATGTCAAAAGAGTTGTAGACGTATGAGGAAGGGATTTAAGTCGGATTTGGGCAAGATTGCCAAAAATCGTTATAGCTTCGTCTTTCGGGTCGGAAAACTTTGTCCGGAGAGTGTAACAGTTTTGGCTACCCCATGGTCAACAAGGTGTTCCAGAGCTCAAAAAACATGTGCAGGGCTGTAGTTGCAAAGCAGGGCTATCACGTAGAGCGCACCAATCACAATAAAAATATTCCTCTGTAGCAGGGCTAGGTAAGCAAAAGTGCTTTTTTCTTCTGTCTGTTCCCTTTTCCATTTCTTCTCTACCTTTCTTGCTAAAAACGGTGGTTTTAGCTCGCCCATCGGGGAGCTTATAGAATCACACATTCTGTCCGTACGTCCGTCCGTCCGTCCGTCCGTACGTCCGTCCGTTAGCACGATAACTCTCGAACGCTTT
>JABASI010005086.1:0-12899 GCA_019776505.1 Tomocerus nigrus | reverse complement strand
ATAGTCTCACACCATGTATTTATTTTCTCACCGCGCAGGATATATTGAAGCGGTATAAAACTTTGCATACACTAGACATAAAATCCTGATTTTCCTGTTGCTAAAAATGTGTACAGGCTCCCCATGAAGGGCGAGCTTTACTGTTACGGGTGGCCGTTCGTTTTTCGATCGTGCAGATGCATTATTATGCCAAAATGCCAAGACGTAATAAATCTTTGCTACTACATATTACACTATAATATTTTATACTACTAAATAATAATTGTTATGTGCATGTGCGTACCAAAAATGTGCTATCTACTACTAAATAAATGGTTATAAAAAGGTCAGGAATCCGAATTACGATAGTTAACTAACACTTTTATTTTCAGTTCAATTTTTTACAACACTAAGTCCTAGGACGTGACATCACTTGACAAACGAATAATGTAACTTGACCGCATCATCAGAGAAATAAATAATGAAGCCCCTTGATAAATAAATGCATGTACAATGATAGAGATGATAGATAGAGATACACAGCAGCAGTCGCCTTTCTTATCGCTATTGAGGCCTAGATGAGAGTGAGACTGAGAATATTACATTACATACATACATACCTTAGGTAGGGTAATTAATTACAACAAGATGTGATGTATCTATGTACAATAGGAGAAAGCTAACAATACCAAGAGTNATTACATTACATACATACATACCTTAGGTAGGGTAATTAATTACAACAAGATGTGATGTATCTATGTACAATAGGAGAAAGCTAACAATACCAAGAGTATTAAATATTATTTTAGTTTTCTATGAAATATTTACTAAGTAATTAGGTACTAAGTACGAGCATATAAATGCGTAACATGCCTGGTCATAAAATATCAGTATAACTAATAACTATTAATCCAGACGACTGCTTTGAAAATTTGGCAGTACCGAAAGGAAATAGAAACAACCGCTTGGGGTTTTCATTTAACCTCATACTCACATTTTTTCTCATGACTTTTTTATTTCACTACTCTATAACTATATTTAGTTAGTTGAGAATAAAGGATCATAGATTATTGAGAACAATAAATACACTAAGAAATAAGGATCAGATTCAATTGAAAAGATGTAATCTAAAGGTAAAATGAATTAAATTAATTATGGTGTTTTAAAACAAGTACTACATCTACTAGATTAGGGATTTGGACATGAGCGTTTTAACCTTTTGCACAATCCAAACGGTAATACTATCGAAATAAGAATGGAAATGCTTCCATCGATCACCAATCATTTCCGAGTCAAGTCAGCAGACTTTTTGATGGTGTGCTCCCAACCGGGTTAATTCTGTGCGGGTGAAATTATTAGACCGCACCATCATTACAATAATTAACCTTTGGAGACTTTATCACGAATGCATAAAAAGAAAGAAAATAAACTCTCTCCTGCAATTGTAACTTAGATTTACATTTTTAACCTCTCTGTTTTGTGAACTTCTAATAATTAGCTACACTAAATAGAAAATATAGCGTAATAAATAGTGGAATTCTTAGGCATAAGTAATATATATAATATCAAGTAGTTTAAAAGGGAACTGTATAGATCCATAAATTTTATAGGCACTTGTGTGAACGTTTTGACATTTGCCAATTCTTCCTAGAGGCAAACCTAACTATTTTCTCCCTCCTAACCTCCTAACTTTTATATTAGTACAAAATGACACAGATCATTTCATTTTTTTAAATAGCAAGTCTTCACAGATCATTTCAGCTACTTCAATTTGGGCTACCTGTACTAAGTATTACAATATTAATTAGGATTTAGGTGAGCTAGCTACGGCGTTAGTCCGATCTGCCACCGAATTAACCGAATCGCTATTAGATCGCTGTGATGTGTTCTCTGTAGTCGAGTCGCCGTTGCTTTCCACTGGCTCAGCACCCACTCCACCAGCATCCACCTCCACTTCCTCCTCCAACCCAATAGCAGCTATGCTACGGCTTAATGAGTCTATCGTTCCCAAAATAATATTGATAAGGTCTTGAGTTATACAGTTCTTTTGAATAAATCCTTCTGGTCCATTCGGACTTGTTGGCAGAGTCGATTGGGAGGATACACTACTCCCCCTTGAACTTGAACACCCGGGCTCCATATCAGAACTACCCACCAGATTCTCCATCAGACCGCTTTCCCCACTCATCTCCTCCACTTTACGTTTCTTCGATGACGGACCTTCTCCTACAGTACAAAATCATTACATTTAAATCAATTAAACTCCTACAAAAGCTATCACGTACTTTCTAACTAGTACCAATAACGAAGGGATGACATTTTGACATTTATAAAATTGATTTTGATAATAATTTGCAATTTCCACCAGAGAAAACTTAGTTTTTATCATATAAAAAATTAAATTATCTTAATAAACGGAAGGAATGTTCCAAAAAGCTAGCGAAATTTGTATAGGTGCAAAAATGACATGTAATTTGTTTTGAATTGCATTTCTGGTGGAAGTTCTGGGCTTACTTATAAATAAGTCATGAATATTGAATAGAAATATTTGCTCATACCCGAACGTGTTTCTAAAATCTTTCTAGTGGACACAGATTCTAAGAAGGTACACAGACGACGAAGAGTTGTTTGTAACTGAGGGACTGAGGGAGCTGGCGGTGGTAAAGGATTCCGAATGTGACCTTTACCATTTACAGTGGGTAAGTAAAAAAGGGACAAGGCTTTTAGGTCGCCAAGTATTGTTACGGCGTTTCCTTCCACATCCAGCGATGGCTTTAGAGTGACCGTATGCAGTTCCATTGTAATTGTCAAAAGGATTTTACACATTTGGTCTGTCGTTGCTATTTGATCAAATACCTACAGAGATAGACCAAAGAAATTCTCGCAATTATTATCAATATTGAATAACAAACACTGGACTGCAATGGAATGAGTACTATACTAACCTTTGGGATATAAGTGGCTAAAAAATTGTAGATAACTATATTGGTTAGACAAGAACGCTCTTCCAGCATGATTACTTCTACGTAGTCCGTAAAATAATTTGTATTGACTAGCATTGTTATATACTTTCTGTCCAGGCTCTAGAATTTTATTAAAAAAAACAATTCAATTGCAATTTACCACTGATAAAAAAACGATTAGTTAGATATAGGTAAAAGTGAGCTGGAAAAATTGTAAATGACTTACAGGTGTATTGAAAACTTCTAGCCACAATTTCGGGAAATGTGAAAAGTGAAGAGGTGCAGCTTCGTAGCCAACCATCGCACTTAATGTCACTAATTCTTGATTTACGACATCTTTCATAAACCCAACGCGACACATCAAATCAACAAAACTGTGATACTGGCTATAAAATTCATTTAGTTGTCTATCGTAGTCTTCGTCCAAGCCCTTTACATAATCATTTCAACAAATTAACATTAGTACACAATTATTAAAATAAAATAATGACATAACAGAATGGAAAATAAAACGTACTTTCACAGTTTCCTGTCCCAAATGAGGAAATGCCATTTGGAGCATTGGTCTTGGAGGTCTAACGGCGTGTTTAATGTTTACTCCTCCATGGGGAGACCTTTTGGGAAAGTATGGGCCTAGTGGCGGTCCCATTCCAGAAGTTTGAGCATCTTGGCAAGCAGAATGGCAATGAACCATCAAAGGTACTAACGTTCTCAAACAATCCAATGGCATGATATATAAGAATTCCACTAGAGTTTCTAATGAAAAACAACGTTCACATTTAAATACAGTTTATAATAGATTTCTAAGCTTATAAGTAATCTGACATAGCAAAATAAAACAAACCTATTGCAGTATTTCTTAGATCAGTACAATTATAAGTATTTAAAAGTGTCGCAAGCTTCCGTAGCACTTCTGGCCACTCTTTCGAGGCAGCCACGAAGCGATAAACTTGAATATCACCAGGGTTGTACACTTGCATTCCATGTGCAAATTCTTTTGGACGGAAACTGCGTAAAATTTCAGTCAATATTGAAAGTAGTTCAACTATTTCGCCTGTAACATGGCACGCTGTTGCTTCATGATGCATCGTATGCAGCATGTGAAATGCCTGAAATTATTCATCACAATTCGTTAGTTACAAACAATCATAACATATGGATAAGGAATTATTATCAAAGTAAACACAGTAGGAAATCAATGGCAAAACTCACCTCAAATAAAATATTTAGTCCATTATTGCACACTAAAAACACCCGATCGTCAAAATTTTCTACTAAGATTCTGAAAGCTGATATTAGAGTAGACCAATGAGATCGTCCGTCCAAAATCTGCCACAAAATTATTAAAAATTGAAATTTCAACTAAACTAAGTAATGATTACTAATAAATCCATTCCGGTAAGCTTACCTGCAAATATAATTGTAAAGTTTGTCTTTTAAACAAAGTTATCTCATTAATTTCCTGTTCCGTTGATTCTGGGGTTTTTGATACAAATATTTGCATCATCTTAAAAAGTTCTTCAACAGCCTAAAACCAAAAAAAAAGGAAAAATTACGTTTTCACATCATCCAATTACAAATACAAACTCTACACGAACTCCACTCTACTATTAATAAATAAATAGAATGTTACCGATGGATATTGAGTGGGATAAGGGCTAATATTTTTAAATGCCCATGTTATATTTTGATGTCGAGCTAAATGCATTGCAAATGAGCGTGAACTTTGACAGCACATTCTTAGGATTGAGTAGTAAGCGGGTAACATGCTGCGATTAAACATCACTACGTCTTGATCCTCATGATCCGCCCTTAAAACAAAAAATATAATTCATTTCACTAACTTTTCATATACTCACAAGTTAATAATAATGATAATCTAATGGAAAATCTAAATAGCAACAATAGTTTTGACTTACAGAATGTAATTAAATCCAATATGCTTCGTCACGGCTGGATTATGAACTATTCTCTGGATATTTTCTGGACAATCGACACAAACATGATGCCAAAATGTAAGCAGAGCTTGTTTGTTATGATGACATGGAATACTGGGCTCCGATAACTTTGGATGAAACAATTGCCACAAATCAGGGAAGAAGTTGCCACACTGTCAATAAAATTTAACAAACCATTTACTCAAAACAAATCAGTGGATCCTCTTTAACTTTCTATTATGTATACCAATACAAGTTTGTTAGCTGTATGACTTACCATTGTCTTTTCTACTTTTGAAATAGTAAAATATGTTAAAACTGCAAAATATGCTGTAAGTTTAGAAGTGCTATGAGTTGTAGAATCTGTGTAATGTTTTGCTGGCTTTAGTAAATTTAGCAACTTCACATAAATCTGCAAATAAAAAAGCATTCATAAAAAATAACATTTTTATAGAGAATGGTTTAGTTTTAATTTAATTTTTTGTTAATTATTTACTTGATGGAGAATGACTTGAGCTTCCGCTGGTAGGGCTACTAAATCTCGGCAACTGTGTCCGCTATACAATTTTGTGCTTCTATACCCCTGACGAAAATGAGGGTTAGGTACCAGCGACACCAACAAGGAAGCAGCAGCTATTTTTATAAATAAATTGGGTGATTTAATTATTTAAATATTAATTTTTTATGAATTTCTAAAATTGCCATATACAGTCCTTACCATTTCGAACTCTTTGGTTTACATGGCCTATAAGAAAATGCTCTACCCATGTGTCCATTGAGCTTAAACACCATTGATGCACTACTTTATTTCTAGGAACCTACAGGTTAAAAGAATCAAATCACAACATTTGTAAACAAGCAAATTCCCAAAATCCTGATTTTTATTATTTTTTATTAGAAATATTGCTGAGTAAACAAACCTGTGCTCCTAGCCATTCTAAAGTGGGATAAGGGCAAATATCTGCGACATCCAAAATACGAGATAAAATAAGTTCCGTAAATTTAGGCATTCCTGCTGGCATTCCCACTACTAATTCAGCTAATAAGTTCAAAACCTTGAAGTACGGGTGACAAATCTATCAAATAAAAAGTTGAAGACATTAAAACCTTCCCAAAAGACACTGTGACGTTATAACTTACAAAATACGACCATCAACTGTTCAGCACTAAGCACTGATCTTTAAATAGTACAATATGATAGAAACTTACGTCTGGGTGCTTTTGAATGGATTGAAAAATGGCTATAACAATATTTTCCGCTAGTTTTTCATCCCATCGACAAAGTGAAAATATGAGATTTCTTGTGCT
Source organism: Tomocerus nigrus (assembly GCA_019776505.1). Lineage (NCBI taxonomy): Eukaryota > Metazoa > Arthropoda > Collembola > Entomobryomorpha > Tomoceridae > Tomocerus > Tomocerus nigrus. The sequence continues at coordinate 6,709 of JABASI010005086.1, read as the reverse complement.
GGTGAAGTTTATACCGTCGCGAATTTGTTGTAAAATAAACGGAAAGTTCTGCAAATGGTAATACATAAATATTAAGTACAAAATAGCAATGAAAACCTGAATATATCTTTAGGAATAATAAATTGGAGTAAATAATTTACCTTTCCCCCTCCAGTGAGGGAATTCCAGTCATTAGTTGAGAGGCGAAGACTATTAGCTTCATCACGAGACTTTTCCACTAAAGTGGCAACTAATGCAATCATTTTCTCCAGCGACGCCACTTTACTTTTCTCTGCAGGTATGGACACAACTTCTTCTTCCTCCTCCTCCTCGTCACTACCATGTTCCTGTGTCACAAAACGGAATTCATTGCACCCAGTCTTTATAATTTTAACCTTTCATTAGATAAAATCATTTCCCCATCGTTGTAAACTATTGTACTCACTCTTACCTGGTCGTCTTTCTTATTTCCCAAATAAAAGTTAACCATAGCAGAAATTGCCTGCATACTTATCAGGAACAGACATTCTTCATCTCCCATTTTGCTAAAGTCGTGTAGAAACGTGAAATACTCTGTTAAATGCTTTAGATGTGACTTGGCTCCATGTTCCAGCTATAATTCAAAAAAAAAACAAGTTTTCTATGTAACATTCCTTTGGCTTTTCAATACTGTTTTACATTTGTCATTAGAATTGCTTCTTACCAATGATAATAACCGTTTGATAAACCTAGTAACACAAGAAAATGATCCGAATTCACAAAGATTGATGTCGTTAGGATGATCACTTGATTGTCCTTCAGGAAGTTTCATGTATAAATGAGCATGGCGAGGTCTATTTGCAAAAAAAAATAAACATTAGGTACAAAAAATTGTTTATAAGGTCAAAATTCCAGTTAGGTAGTAGCTAATTCATTATTCATACCTTAATTGCTGGATGACATGAATGCAAAGACGCTGGAACATCTGACGAACCATTTGATTGGGACATTTAAGTAGAATCTGCACCGGCCACCAATCCGTTTCAGCCATGTGGTCAAGAAGCCAGGCTGCTGCAGTTTGTGACGCGGCCAATTGTTTCGTTAACAGTTCCACCCATTGAACCATTGTAGGCTTTTCTTTAGCGTGAATAAATGTTTCCAAGAAAAACGTCGCCGATAATTTGGCAGCTAATAAAGTAACATCGTCATTTCCAGGTAACGTTTGTGGAATCTGCCCGCATGCCTGGGACATGAAACTATAGTGGGAAAATAGATTTTGTTATTTCAACCAATTATTTCCATTCATCATTCATTCATTCACTTTACATTTATTTCTACTCACTTAAAATAAGTGTGCTCGAAAATATTTTTGTCCCTTAGGAAGTGCATATTATCCAGCCAAATCCAGTCTTCTAGCTCCTTGTTAAGTTCCATGGTCTGCACTGGAGGGATTTGAGGATGATGCTGCTTTTGTGAAGAACCTCCAGGTAAAGATGGCACTAAACATCCATCTCCGGACACCAATTGTGAGGTAGATGGGACACAACGTTCGTAGAAAAGCATATACGCACTATTCGTCTTTTCGAAACTGAAGTCCATAAATTTATCCGTTACGGAGTCGTAAGTTTTCGTCTACAAAAGCACAAAGTTCTTATTTTATGACCATTTCATCTACAATTATTCCTATACACACACAATCACACCAAAAATCTAATTTTTTGATATACTTATTAACATCCAACATCGACATCAATAAAAATGACAATAGTTAAAAATTTGGAGAACCAGAATTACGAATTACATATCTTAAAACATTTGCCAATATGAATAGGAAATCAAAAAAGATACTTACGCTCATTTCCCCTCCAAAGCATTCGGTCGCAAGTTGATTAGCATCAAAAGGTTTCACCTCCGCATCATTGAACAGAAACCATTTATCTCGGTTAGGGGAGACTCGATCCCGAATGAACGAGTAGTAATGTCCCCCATCCGCAGTTCCAGTGTGCACTGTCACTCCGATTAGATCGTACTCATGGCATTCATCTTCCTCCGTTTCTCCCGAGTCGCTGTCTTCATCTCCCTCTTTCTTCCCTTCTTTCTTTTTTAGTTTCTCTTCTTGGTACTGTTGGTTCATTAGTGTTTTCTCCACGTAGCCAGTCATGTCCAAATGAAGGGGAAAGGAGAAGTGAGTGTTCACTTTCTCTTTCATCATCGTTATCATATTGAACGTATAGCGCATTGTATTGAAGCAGAGAATCCGTGGAAGCTTTTTAAAACACGCCCTATAGAAATAAAAACAAAACTTTTAATAAATATCTGCTAAATGAAAACATCACGATATTTTCAGAACCAGGAAATAAATACCTTTTCTCCGCCCGAACTTTCTTCCCGCACTGTGAGCATGTGTACATGTTATCACCCTCCAAAGTGTCTTTGACAGTCACTTCGTCCAAGGATTCATATAGATTTCTCATATCTGCAACTTGACACCTTACAGTGTAAAATTCTTCCAAAGTTCGACTGACATGTGGACAATCCTAAAAAATCATGTTTTTTTACAATTTTGATTTCTTACATAATATTTTCAATTCTTTTATGTTTTAAACAATAAAATTTACATACCAATGACACTACGTTATTGCTAGTGACCCCACAAAATAGATTTTTTACTAGTTTCTTTAATTCCGGTGTCATTTCTTCAAGTTTCGATACTAAGTCGATGAAGAACTCGGCCATATCCTTTTGTTCACCTGTATTTAACGGCTGGTGATCCATTTGATAGACTTTGCAAAAGCTTCTTGGGTTATACGCTTTCCTCTCACTCTCCTGCAATAACAAGCATTATTTTATTACAAAAATTATTCAATATATTTGATATAAAAAGCTTTTTAACTATTTACCATTAAGTAAGCAAACATTCTCTGCAACTCCTGAAGTGTTTGCTCATGTTTACTCTCAGTCGAAAATTTGGCACCAAGAATTGAGGACCTCGCTTGAGGCATCATGTACAGATGTTGCATGCAAGAAGCCATATAGCAGGTAGCTCCCAGGTTAGTAAGACCAACATAGCCACAAGAGGACCGCCCATCTTCATGGGGCCAATAGTCCCACGGGTAGGGAATGTGAGATGCTGCAATTTACAAAAATAACATTTAAATCTCATAAAAGCCAGTCAAACTTAAAACAAAAAAAAAAGGTTCCAATTAAAAATGACAACAGTACCTGGCTGATGCTGATCCATAAGAAGATTCTGCAGAAGATAATAATTATCAAGGGCCCCTCGACCCATTTCAGTTAGGAGGTCGTAAGCTGCCGACCGTGACGATTGAGATTTACACTTGGGTAAATAACGTTTTTGTGGAGAAGGAAGGGCGAATAGACATTCAAAAACCTAAAATATTAAAATCCCTGTTACTGACTTTTCTGCTTTCTTTAAAAAAGAAATTAATAAAAATTAAAATGGACAAGAATATTACCTGCTTGAGGAAATGGTGACCATCTTTGCTTGTTTTGAACGGAGGATTATGCTTCAAAACGACAGTTGTAGTCGTCAGTAGACCAACAAGACCATCATCATTGACAGTGTTGTGTCGCGTCTCCAAATACTCTCTACCCAGAATGGCCTGTGAAAGTGTACGGGCCAATCCATCTAAATCTATCACACAACTATCAGGATCATCGACGCTCTCTAAACCAACAAATGTAAACATCATTCCAAAATTGTATTCCATGTCTTTATTTTTTCACCACGTTTTCTTAAACACGCATGCATTACCTTTCACAAATTCACTATCAAGACTATCCAGCAACCGCCCAAGTAGCCAAAAATAGTCTCTACAAGCCGGTCCATAAGGCTCCTTTCCATCATCGAAACTATGAACAGGTATCTATACAGACATAAGAAGTTCAGTAAATTTCATTGAAGATTGATTTAATCTAGATAAATTACTACATAATTATTCTTTCCTACTCAAATGTCGAAGCTTAAAAATGAGAGGAACGCTGCAAGGTGATAATATTAGGCTTAACATTAATTCGTCAACGGAAATATGGAAAATGACCCAGGAAAATTAGAAAGTGTACTCGTATTTTTTTTCAAAAAATATCTGGACGCTTAGAAATGAGATGGGGGAAAATGGAAAGAATGATGGATGGAAAAAAAGGTGTTAATATTATTACCTCCATTCTTAGTTGAGGTTTAATCGTGAGAGATACAGGAAGACAATCAAGAAGATGACTAATCAGTTCCGGTGCTGAAGACACGCCATTCTTTCCGTCCGTTGAAACTCCAAGACACAAACGATAGAGTCCAGTGCATACTTCACGTCTTACAGCAGGCTCAGGGTCTTCCAGAACTAATCTGCGTAGCCACTGAGGGAATTCTTTCTGTGAGTACAAATTTCGGCGAACATCTGCACAAGAAAACGCCCAACAAACTAACAGAGCCATCGCATAATGAACCACCTATAAAATCACACAAGAATATTAGCATTATAACAAATATGAAAAACTGGCTATGAAAGTTTGAGGAGACAATAAGTACCTGTGCACGTCCCCAAAATCCAGTTTTGTAATGATTAGGGTCTCTGGGCAAAGAACAGGCCTGAAGAATATTTGTTAATCTCGTCATAACTAACTCAACTTCCATCATTGACATCATTGTCTGAAAAAAAGTTTAGTAAAATGACAATAAAACAGAATGAAACAGAATAAAGATTTTGTGTGTTTTTTTTTGCTTGGACATGTAGTACATACTTCGTTGAGTCGGGGAATTGGTGTCTTTTCCGACGATGCCTTTCTCCTCTTAGCTCGCTTCTTAGGCATTTCGTTAACGTCGTAGAGTTGCTCGTTTAGACAATCAGTATCTTCACTCACAACTCCCATATAGCACAGTATTTTGAGCAATGAGGCCAAACAGTCTTGCTTCCATTCACTCCAGTCACCACTCTCGATTGACTCTAACACACCTGAACATCCAACATGCAAAAAATGTAAATAATAAACAGGATTCCTGTGGAGGCTACCCTAGACTCCATTACTCTGACGGATTAACTCCTTTTAGAGAGCTTGCTTATAAGACAGACTCATCTCCGAAGATGGAAGTAATAGAAACAACTAAAGGTTCAATGTTTTTAACAGCATCAACCACTTAAACCAACACTGAATTGCATTCCATTGACTGGAGTTCAAATAATGTGCACAGTTGATAATGCAACTCAAATGCAATGCAATTCAGGATAATGCGTCCCATTATTACCCGAGTTCTTCCCGATTTAGGGGACAGTCTTTTAAGACGCTATTCCCAATTTAGGGCAAGTGGAAAGTCCTCTTTGAAGTTATTCCCGATTTAGGGGAAAGTCCTCTAAGAAGCTATTCCCAATTTAAGGGAAAGTCCTCTAAGAAGCTATTCCAGATTTAGGGGAAAGTTCTCTTAGAAGATATTCCCGATTTAGGGGAAAGTCCTCTAAGAAGTTATTCCCGGTTTAGGGGAAAGTCCTCTTAGAACTTCCATGTCCGTAAATTGCATTTCAAGGGAAAAGTGAGAACGTTTAATTATTTATTATACAGCAAAAGACAACGAAGGATTCCTCCCTCGAAATCAACATTTTCTTTCTCAGAGCTGATTATCACCATTTATCATTCAGCACACCATACTGCACGCATGTGAGTAAAAGTTCTAACAGTGAAAGGTAGTAAAGTACATACCCGAGGCAAATATGTCAAATAGATGTCGTAGACCTCCAAACTCAACAAACTGATGTCTCCAAGTGTGAGGCTCGACACTAGCTCCTATGCCTTCCCCCTGTTAATTACATTATTAGTAATGAAATCAATAAATCAAAACATTCAGTACAGAAGTCACAAAATTATATGTTCATGCATAGATCTAAACGTACGTCTTTGAATTTGATAGGACTAATTTTGACCAATGCTTCTACGATGTACAACGAATACATCAATTTCTGAGGTGACGCCGGATCTAAGAGTGTGTGAAATGAGTTTCCTTCTGCTCCTAACAATTTTGTAAAACCTTCGTGAATCAACGGGTTTGTGGGTAAAAGCATCAAGATATCCCAAACACGCCGAGACAATACTTGAGCTTTCGTATGGGGTACGGATCCCTGTAAAATTTAATATGGTAATTAATAAAATGTTAGAATAAAGTTGAAATGTTAAGACAAATTTAATTAAAAAAATAAGAACGACTTACTCCAGTTCGATCAGGTATTTTAATAGAGGACAATGATTGCATTAAACAGAAAAGTTGTTCAAAATATTGTGACTGCAGGAGAAGTGTGACGGGGAGTTTATCTCTAGGCGGAGGAGGAAGGGATGACGAATATTCCATGGAATCCTTCTTCTTCTGTGGACGAGTAGCCCCCATAGACACATACACCAACTGGACAACAATATTAACAATATTAACAACTTAGGAAGGAAGGACATTTTTTATGTTTCCACACTTAGTACTTGCACACAACTGACCTGCAAGTCTTTAATAGGTACTTCACTCAGACATTTTTCATCATACTCAGCAGACAATTCAATCCCTTGAGTAATCATTCGAATTGGCCCTTCAGTCAATAAAGATCCAAGTACAGGCGTTGATTTCTCCAGAGCAATATTACCCTAATCAAAATTATCATTATAAAATAAATGTATTAATATCAAACTATAGTTTACTTAAGGTTGGCTTCCCCAATCCAATGGATACGAGTTGAGGTCCCCTGTACCAGTGGGACAGTTTTGG
>JABASI010005085.1:0-12900 GCA_019776505.1 Tomocerus nigrus | reverse complement strand
CTAATGTTCTTTCTGCTTATTAGGAGGCGGATACTGATCCTACAGGAGAAGCAGCCCAGAACACGAAACAAACACTGACATTTTATGAGTTGGACCTTGGATTAAATCATGTAGTAAGAAAATATTCCGAAGCACTAGATGAACATGCAAATTTTCTTATTACTGTTCCGGGAGGCAATGACGGACCCAGTGGAGTACTCATTTGTTCTGAAAATTATATAACATACAAAAATCTTGGGGATCAACCAGATATCCGTTGCCCTATTCCTCGAAGGAGGGTAAGATTTCAATTTTAAAATTACGCAATAGCATTGTGGTATCTCCATCTTTTTGATGATCAAATTTGTGGTCGTTAAACAGTGCTAAAATAACGCAGATACTAGCATCGTTAGGACATTTGAACCAATCAAATGTTTCTTGGAATTATAGTCTGCTACATTTACATTTAGTTAATAATATTTAACGGAAATGCTTCCGTCGAATATTTATAACTTCGTTAAGAAACCATATTATATAATATACCATCTTGCTGTGGTGTGCAGAATGATTTGGACGATCCTGAACGTGGAATGATTTTTGTATGTTCAGCTGCCCACAAGACGAAAAGTATGTTTTTCTTCTTGGCTCAAACGGAACAGGGAGATATTTTTAAGATAACTTTGGAGATTGACGAGGACATGGTTACTGAAATAAAACTGAAGTATTTCGACACTACACCAGTGGCAACTTCCATGTGCGTCTTAAAAACAGGATTCCTCTTTGTCGCCTCTGAGTTTGGAAACCAGTAAGCAGTTATTAAACTTGAAGCAATAGTTATAATTCTTTTAAAGACTCAAGAGAAGTAGAACGACTAAATATATCATTGTGTATTCTTTTTTTCCAGCTATTTATATCAAATTGCTCATTTGGGTGATGATGACGATGAACCTGAATTCAGCTCAGCTATGCCTTTAGAAGAAGGAGATACGTTTTTCTTTGCACCCAGGCATTTACGAAATTTAGTTTTGGTTGACGAGCTCGACTCTCTTTCACCAATCATAACATGTCAAGTTGCGGATTTGGGTATGCAAATTTTCCCTTCAAATTGGAATAATTAAGCATCCTAAATTATCATGTATTTCTACAACTTCTGCATAATATTATTATTTTAACTTGTCAAATATTTTGATTAACACAGCGAACGAAGATACACCTCAACTATATATGCTTTGCGGTAGGGGACCAAGATCTTCTTTGCGCGTTCTAAGGCATGGACTTGAAGTCTCCGAAATGGCTGTGTCTGAACTTCCTGGTAATCCAAATGCTGTATGGACTGTTAAGAGAAGAGCTGATGGTACAGTGCACCAAATTATTTAATATTAAATAAAGTTAAAATTGAATTAATGTTGTTGCAGAATCGAAATGATGGTATTTACATGTTAGACTAACGATAAATAATGATTAAAAACTGTAGCTGATCGAGATTCAAAAATATTCAGTCAAATCAAAAAGTATGATTCATTTATTCTTTTTCTATAAAAAGAGGACTGATTTTAGTTTGATTTTTAATTCTCTTAGATGAATTTGACTCCTACATCATTGTCTCGTTCGTAAATGCCACCCTAGTGTTGTCCATCGGCGAAACAGTGGAAGAAGTTACAGATTCAGGTTTCTTGGGAACCACTCCGACGTTGTCTTGCTCCACTTTAGGAGAGGATGCACTCGTGCAGGTTCGTCTCTCTTTTAGTGATAAATGCTTATGCTGTTGCGACTCCTGTGTTAGCGTCGGTAGCGTTATTAAAATTAATAATTTTAATGTGTTGATAATTGACCAAATTAGATTTATCCTGATGGTATTCGTCATATTCGAGCTGATAAGAGAGTTAATGAATGGAAAGCTCCAGGAAAAAGGTCAATTTTTAGATGTGCTGTTAATCAACGTCAAGTTGTAATTGCTTTGACTGGAGGAGAAATCGTTTATTTTGAAATGGACCCTGTAAGTCTTTATTAGTCCAACTTAAAAGATTAGCTTATTAAATACAGTTTTGTTTTAATTAACCGTAAAATGATGAATAAAGTATTAATTTTTTAAACTTTGTTAGACTGGACAATTGAACGAGTACACTGAAAGACGAGAAATGCCTGCTGATGTTGTTTGCATGAGTTTGGGATCTGTGCCTGTCGGTGAACAAAGGTCACGATTTCTTGCTGTGGGGTTAGCGGACAGTACTGTTCGTATTATATCTTTGGATCCATCGGTAAGTAACTAATTTAAATTATAAGGACTACTTGGGGAACAAAAACGAATTTTTATTAATAAATTGAATGTCCTCGCAGGATTGTCTATCACCTTTAAGCATGCAAGCCTTACCTGCCCTTCCCGAATCTCTTTGTATTGCTGAAATGGGTGGATCAGAAGATGTGCAACAAGGAACTTTATACCTGAATATTGGATTAGAAAATGGGGTGTTACTTAGAACAGTATTAGATCCTGTTACTGGTGATTTAGCCGATACGAGAACTAGATATCTAGGATCAAGACCGGTCAAATTGTTTCGAATCAAAATGCAGGGTGGAGAAGCCGTTTTAGCCATGTCCAGCAGATCTTGGCTCAGTTATTATTTCCAAAATAGGTATGGAAGAAAATAATAAGTCATATCTATTATGATAATGTGGAACAATTCTTGGCATATTGACAATATGTTTTTATTTTACAGATTTCATCTGACTCCTTTGTCTTATGAGACACTAGAATATGCCTCCGGATTTTCTTCTGAACAATGTCCCGAAGGAGTTGTCGCAATTTCAACCAACACTCTTAGAATTTTGGCTATGGAGAAGCTGGGAGCTGTATTTAACCAAATGTCATTTCCTTTAGAATATACACCAAAAAAATTTGTTATACATCCGGATACTGGACATTTAATTATTATTGAGACTGATCACAATGCTTATACTGAAGAAATCAAAAGTCAACGTAGAATACAAATGGCAGAGGTAAGTTACAGCTTCATGTTGTTACTTAAAACTGTCAAACATTTTGAATTATACTTTGGATGACGTTACCTTTTTGTCCGTGTTTCACCTGAACTTTCTGATTAAACTATACAAAATCTGACAAAGATATTGATATAATATAGTCTAATAAGTAAGTAATATTTTTAGAAAGAAAAATATTCACAATTTATACTCTTTTGTAGGAAATGAAAGAAGCAGCTGGTCCTGACGAACAGGAATTGGCACAGGAAATGGCCGATGCTTTTCTGAATGAAGATCTCCCAGATAATATATTTGGCGCACCGAAAGCAGGTCCTGGCCTTTGGGCGTCTATTGTGCGAATTATGGATCCAATTGAAGGGAAAACTTTATTTCTTCACCGCTTTGAACAAAATGAAGCCGTAGTCAGGTACGATTACTTTACTTTTATGCCAATTTTTAAGCTTCGTATTTTGTATTCTTATTATGACGTGGTATTTTTTTTTAATTTAGTTTGGCTTACGCCAAATTCAGCTCCCAAGGAGAGTTTCAACAGTATGTCCTTATTGGAATAGCAAAAGACCTTCAGTTGGTACCCCGTGTAATTGGAGCTAACTTTATTTATACCTACAGGTATTTTGCATAACTTTAATGTATTGTTGTATTTTGGGATATTTTAAGGTAGAGAAGGCTGAATAATCGTAATATTTCTTTTGCACAGAATAAATGAGACTTGTACTGGGATGGAATTTTTACACAAAACTGTTGTCGATGAAGTACCGTACGCCCTTTGTCCTTTCCAAGGAAAAATTTTAGTAGGCTTGGGGAAAACCCTTAGACTGTATGATTTTGGAAAGAAAAAACTCTTAAGAAAAAGTGAAAATAAGGTGGGTGACAATGATATGGATTTAATTGAATATCTTTTCATTTTTGATTTACAAGGATGATATTTAACACACTGACTTTTGTATGAAGACTATTGTGTTCTGCAGTTCTGAGTTAAACTATAATATATTAATATTTAGTTTTATGCAATTAAATCCTTTTATTAATTCTGTCGGGTTGTTTTCTGTTTTAGCATTTCCCCAATATTATTGTGCATATTACGGCGATGGGATCCAGAATATTTGTGTCGGACGTTCAAGAAAGCGTCCATTTTGTTAAATACAGGCGTCAGGATAATCAGTTGGTGGTGTTCGCCGATGAAACAAATCCTCGATGGATTACCACGACATGTGTTCTTGATTACGACACTGTAGCTGTGGCTGACAAATTCGGAAACATCTCAATGGTATGTTTTTGTACAAATCCTTATACTATTCAAACAAAATGTATTTCATATAGAGCTGGTGAATCATAGATGAGCACAATTTCGAAATGATGGTTTTACATGTTAGACTAACGATTAATAATGATTAAAACCTTTAGCTGATCGAGATTGCAAATAATTAATTTTATAAATGGTTAATGATGTTTTCGTTCGATGTCGATAGTGATGTATGCACTTTTCTTTAATTTAGGTTCGACTCCCGAACAATACATCTGACGATGTGGATGAAGATCCGTCTGGTACAAAGGCACTGTGGGATAGAGGGCTACTTAGTGGAGCTTCTAACAAATTAGATGTCATTTGCAATTTTCATGTTGGCGAGACTGTTCTTTCGTTACAGGTAAAATTAAATGGGTTATCTTCTGCAGACTCTGCACGTGATATTTGCTTAAATTCTTATAATTGTAAATGATGTTACCTTTTTGTCCGTGTTTCACCTGAAACTGCTGATTATACTGTACAAAATCTGAAGTACCTACCTTGCCAATGTAATTGGTTGGTAATTTCTATGATAGCTTCATGCCAAGGTCTAATTTTGGAACATCTATTTGTTACAGAAAGCAACTTTAATCCCTGGAGGAAATGAGTCATTAGTTTATACCACGATATCAGGAAGTGTGGGAATTTTGGTACCTTTCACGTCACACGAAGATCATGACTTTTTTCAACATTTGGAAATGCACATGAGAAGCGAAAATCCCCCTTTGTGTGGTCGGGACCACTTGTCGTTTAGATCATATTATTTTCCCGTTCGAGTAAGTCAATAAATCGTAAATGTTTTTATAAGAAATGAAGTTAATATGGGTATAACAAATATAATTTATCTAATTATCTTTGCAGAATGTCATTGACGGAGATCTTTGTGAGCAATTTAATTCTATGGATCCCAACAAGCAGCGCAGTATTGGAGAAGATCTTGATCGAACTTCCAACGAAGTCGCAAAAAAATTAGAGGATATTCGAACAAGATTTGCATTTTAAATTATTTTTATTTTAACTGTTTGTTTGTTGATATTTATGTTGATTTTACTGATGAAAAACTTGTAAGTATATCTAATATAGTAATACAATTTTCTAGTTTTCACATTATAACTCTACGGCAAATTATTTTATTTATTTCCTGTGTCTTTTTATTTTTTAATTGTGTCGTAAGTACCGAAGAGATCTCGTCAAATGCATCGTATCATTTCATTATTTTAAAATGTCTGGCTCTATGGGTGTCGTGTCGTGAGTCTTAACGTATACACTGATAATTTAACATGATGTCCTGTAAAATCCCATTTGCAATTGTTGATTTAATTTACAATAATATCCTACTTTACTACAATAATACATAGGTACATCGTGTATGACAGTTTATCGTAATCATTTCATAAGATTTTTTTGACTTTTTTTAGACAGTTCAATGGAAAAAGCCCACAAAATCTGTTCACGCAGTTTTCATAAAAATCAGTGAGGATTTATTCTAGATCATAGGAATACTTCGTCGTAATTCTCGTAATGCACAAAATAAGTAAATTGGAAAATAGCAAAAGAATTGACATTAGAGAGCTAATTGCTAATCAGTCAGTGATCCAGTTTTCCTTAGGTTAGACAAAGGTTGATAACTGGGTCTCATTTTTTTGAGGTACCTGCCAGGGAAGAGATTGTTAGGATTAGGTTGCTGGGTTGCCATTAAAACAATAATAGAACAGCAAGGAAGAAGAAAAAATGATAATAATTGTCGAGAATAGGAATGTAAAAAAGGTTATGATTGGCCGTAAGTAAGATACTTTGCAGCCCAGTCAATTCTTCCTAATAATTGTGCATTGTTGGCTTTCGAAGCTTTGTTCATGGCGTCGGTTGTTCCCATAAAGGCGCTTTTTCTTGTCTCATAGGTAGACGGGTAGCGACTGTAGCCACTTTGATTCAGTGCAAGTGTTCCCATTCCAGAGTCATAGCGTGGAACTCCTAAAAAAAGAAAATGAAGAATTCAAACAAATGTTTTCAAGACAAGAGTTGAGAAAAAGTGATGTTTTCTAATTCCTGATAAAAGTCGTGAGTGTATCAGTGGCTACTGGAAAATCTATTTTTTTTACTAGAGGTGGGGAAAAGCAAAGTAGAACGAATAACGCGGGGAATTATTAGAGTAGTTCTTAAAAGTTGATTCAAAATAGTCTAACTTGACTTGGATAGACAGATACAAGCGTATGGACTCCGGTTTTACCCGATGGCTGAGAGTTCTGGTTAGAGTAGGCTTTCTTCTGTACGGGTTGGTATTGCCGGGTGGTGTGAGAGGACGGCTGTTTGTTTGGTTGATGCTGAGCGTGGGCATTGCCGGAAACGTAGCGTGACAACTTATTGGTAGACATACGACTAGTATAGGACTTTTCAATCTCGTTGTGGCTATTCCTATACACGGGCAAACCATTATCGACCATAGGGTTCATGAGAATTTTCTCTTTCGGATTATGTTTCAAGATTTGTACTTCTGCATTAGAGTACAACCTCAGAGATTTTTCCAACTCGTTTTTCCCGTACCCATCATAGTCGTCATTGAAAGAGTAATCTCTATCCCATTTCGGATTCAGTTTTCTTGTCATTGGCTCGTATACTTCTGCTTGCACCGTTTGGTACGGCAGGGGAATATTCACAGATACTTGGGGCTGTTGGGCCAGAACTAAAGTTTGCGTCAGAAGGTCAGGCTGTTGAGTCTGTTGACGTTCTCTCTCCCGTTCCCGTGCCGTGTTGAAGAAGGCATACCTATATCAAATCATTTACATTAACGATCAGAGGACAAGGACGACTTCTCACTCACTAATACTTCATTACCACATCCAAAATGCACACTTTTCACCCAACAGCTCCTAATTCTTTTTTATTACACACCTTTCCTTCGTGTTGATTGACAAACAATCCTGTGTATGTTATTGATTATTTCTTTTCGCATGAAAAAAGGGTATGTAGATTTCGTGTAAAATTCAGAACATGTTAACCTACATGAATTTCTTATGCCACCTTAAAACTGCTTTTTGAAGTGTATCTTATTGAAAATTGAAGAGAATCTTTCAAAGTAATGGAAATTGGAGAAAATTAAAGTGTCTACAAGACATCATCGAAAAGGAAAAGGTTCGAAGAAGTGTACATCATTATAGGGAAGCGAAGATATACATCCGTGCTTATAAGCATTAATTTTGCATGACAGATGTTGAGGTAAGTTGTAAGTTAAGAGCTTTATTTATCTTCGTAAACGACAGTATTACCATTACACAATGAAACAGAAGTGTCATTGTCATTTAATTTTACGAAGTTGACAAAGAACTTGAGTACTGTCCTGTCACGATTCTGCGATCAATAACTAATACATTTCAACGAAAAGCTATAGCCTCGGTAGGTAGGCGTAATACGGCGTGGTATCTTCCTGATAGCCATGGCCGCAGCCTTAATAACATATTAAAACGTTCTTGGAATTCCAGCCTTAGCCTTCCTATATGGTAAATTGGTAAACTAACAAAACTAGTAAACTACCAACTAGTAGCATAGTATTATACATAATAGTTATTACATTGATATCTAGTTGCCGAAAGAAACCCACTGCACTGACCGAAGTGTAAACCTTCTACTAAACACGGTACCTATCCGCGTTCAGTCATATTATATGCTTTACATGTTTCCTGCCAATGCCATTAGAATTCTAAATGCTTTATTCGTTTCCGAAAATACATATTACTTCGTCTATAGACGAAGTAGATGTGTCCTTTATTATGTGTCTACTTGGAATATTTGATTAGGGTAACAAAAAAGCAAACAAAATGTTTACCTTAAAGACTGATTGGCCGTGGGTCGGTGCTTTGGATTCCACCTCAGCATATCTTCAATTAAATAAATTGCGTCCTTACTTGCGTTTGGAATTATTTTATGCAAAGAGGTAGGGTCAAATTGAGGAAATTTAAAGTTCATTTGCTTTGCTAGTTGATGTGCTTCTGGCCATTCGCCCTAGTTAAGAAAATCAAACATTTAGTCAAAAATGATCAGAGTTATGTGGAATATTCAACCATATTTAAGTAGGTTGCAAAACTCTCAGCAATATATACAAAACATTCCAAAGCCTTCAGACGAAAATATTATCATGGTCGTGCAGAAGTAAAGTAATTATGTATCAACAGATATGAGAAGTGGTTACCTTGTCGGGTGTCCCCAGTATCGTGCATATTTTAAATATTTCATCAATTTCGCTAGACCCTGGAAACAATGGCCGAAAAGTAAACAGTTCTGCTAGAATACATCCTACCGCCCAAATGTCTATTGGCGAAGAATAAAATGGTGATCGCAATAGGACTTCAGGGGCACGGTACCTATATATTGATAAATTCATGATTAGATAGTTAACTACAAATTAAAAAGTACTACATCCCAAATCAACTACTCCGAAGGAACGTCGTACGCACACGCAGAATAATGCATGAATAGGGGTTCCAAGAGAATTTCCGTACCCTTCATTGAAGCAAAAAAATATTTTGGTTTAGATTTGCTAAGACAAACTGGCCCGGTTTTGAAAATATTCTACTTCTGTCCTTTATGCTTATCCTTTAGTACCTATGGATTTTCTACATGAACCGTGATAAGAACAATGCTAATCACAACAAAAAGATGGTTTCATAATAGCATTCCTCTTCTATATGAAGCTATAATTGAATTGAATGCTTAGCAAGAAAATAACTGATTACCTACTGATTCTATTTCTATTTCACTGGTTAGAATGACAGTAGCATGTAGTATAAATAAATATATATGCATATCTGCTACTCATATCATTATGCAAGCAAATAGACATCTCAAAACCGCAAATTATACCAAGTTCCCAAAATATCCATGAAAATGAGTTTCTTAGATATAAATAGTATTACAGGTACTACATGCGTGGCGTGACTAACCATCTTGTGGACACGTATTCCGTATATGGTGGTCTTGATCGGATTTCTCTTGCTAATCCAAAGTCTGCTATTTTAATCAAATCAGGACCCATACATAATAAATTTTCAGGCTTCATATCTCGGTGAAAGAACCCGTGCTTGTGCATGAAGGCTAATCCTTGCAAAACTTGGTAAATCATGTTTTGAATCATTTCTTCTGGAAAAAGCTTATCCCTGTAAACACCAAAGAATTTTATTAACATAATAATATTATTTTGTGCAAATAACAAAGAGCTAAAAGAATCTACCATTCTGTTTATGTCAGTATAGGTATTAAATATTAATTCATTCAAGACAAACAGTTTTCTTATCGTGCAAAATGCAAAGTAAAAATTAAAAGTCCATAAGAGTTCTCACAAACAAACATATGAGATAGTAAACACACCCAGTAAACAAAAATAAGTATGTAATAGAGATAGTTGTTAACATAATATTATAGGTAGAGTAATGTGGTAATTAGGTATGGTTGTAAAAATAATGCAAAATGAAAGCATAAAATGGAAGTAACAAGAAAACAAAATGTTTGCGTATGGCTAGAAATTCCTAATGTATACAATTACTACTTCATGCTTACTATGTGAAAGCAATAAGAAATGTTTACTATTTTCTTATTCCCTGAATCGTCATAAAGGAATTATTGATTTTCCCCAGTATGCAGTATAGTACTATGTAGTGATCTAATTAATAATGCAATCGACAAACCCACCTTCGTTTCTTTTCAAGGTGGTCTCTTTTACACGTCTTAGCTAGAAATATGGCTACAAAATATTCTATCCGA
This sequence comes from Tomocerus nigrus, assembly GCA_019776505.1. NCBI lineage: Eukaryota > Metazoa > Arthropoda > Collembola > Entomobryomorpha > Tomoceridae > Tomocerus > Tomocerus nigrus. The sequence goes on along the minus strand of JABASI010005085.1, from coordinate 2,885 downwards.
TTCGATGTCTTAATAAAATTATTATGATTACTCTTGAAAACAAAACTTTCACATCATATCGCGCAATTACACAAGAGCTAATCTCTTGTGAATGGTACAAATATGCAATCTTTTCACTGTTTTATTAAAGATAAAGCATTTTATTACTACTATGCGCATAAACTATGTATTTAGTTGTTACTGCATGCTTTATAGCGTTTGGTAGTATTGCCATTGTCCATAATGCAGGTGATGCATAATGAAGATGCCAATTTTACGTTCTACGCGTTCTACGGTCATAACTTACCAAATGCAGTAATTACCAAGGATGGTGCATAGCATATAATATTATTTGTATAATATATTTACCATTCTCAAAAGTATGGCAAATGTATACACAAAAAAGGAAACTAGGAAAGGAAACGCAAGTTTACTTAACAGCTAATTAAGTAAAAGTGTTGTCTATTGGCTTACCCTCGCTCAAATCGATTTCTCATTAGCTGGTACAAGTTTTCTTTCATGTATTCAAAAACAAAGTAGAGCGTATCATTCTCTCGTATAACTTCTTTCAGCTTAACAACATTAGTATGGCTTAATTTCTTCAGTGACTGCAAAGAAAATTACCGCACAGTGATGAATAAATTATTATGTCATATCTAAACACAATCTCATGGTTTGGAAGGATTATCAAATAAATTGTTATAATATTTCCCATATAGTTAAAGGTAATTTTATACTAATGCTCCATATTGATTGTTCGATTCCTATTCAAGCAGGATATTGACGTTACGCTTGGAGAATTGAGAAAAGCTCAATAAGTAGCACTCTTACAGAATTGAATTTCTTTGACAATCAGATAAAAATCGACTATTCCTACTTCTATGTATGTCTGTTTGAGATATTATGGAATTGCGAAATTAGGGCGAGTTTGCGTGTAGTTAGGACTTAGGACTAGGACTAGGACAGAAAAAATGAGAAACATTTGACATACTTAGTTTCTCATTCTTGTTTCCTAAAATAATATCTTATTCAATCAAATGACAAAAGTTGAATGATCTACACGATTACTAATGTTGAATTCCACCCTCGAGGATATAGCATACTTAGGTACTAGGTACATAGTACATTGGTATGCATTTACATAATTTAATGTACTAATAAAAATCGTTATGGTTGTTACAAATGCATAGTAGGCACCTACTATTATTATGTATTGTATTTATTATAAAACGTAAGTGAAAGGAAGGTAGGAAAGCTATCAATCTTGAGTCCTCACTATCCGAATGGAAGTAATATTTCTGAAACAGAGGCCTAAAATACTGATTCGACTGTTTAAACACGAGGAAAGCATTAACTATAATGTTGGAACATTGTGTGAAATACGGAAATTTTAACGAACATTACATTATCAAAATCAAACTCAGAAAACATCTTTCATGTCATTTTTTGAACACGAAGTTTCATAGTTGATCAATTGTATAATATAACTAACCTTAACTTCTCTAAGGCTCATCGCTTCGTCCCAAGTAGAATATTTCTTCTTCATTCTGAAATCAGGTAAAAAAATTCAGTGCTTATTATGAGTGCTGCCCAGATACAAAATTCTGAATTTATGATCAATTTGATAATAGTTTAGTTAGTTTATTTCAAAAACTAACAATAGGGTATTTGTCATGTTTAAGTAGTAATAAGGCTGTCAATGTGACACACCATGATACACCAAATAATAATTACGTGTAATGGGTAATGTAATAATATGTAAGCTAGTCAAGACAAGCCATGAAAGTCCTTGGTATAGGTAATGGATTTAACATTTTAGTAACCAATGGGCTGTATGTGACCTTAAGATTTTCCTTAGCTTGACGTGATGTGAGCGGTGGAGGGGGTGTATGGAATTATTTATTTCCTTTTAATTAAGGAAGAACCATTAGCCGACTATTGCCCGTATCAAGGTATAAATACTTAAACTTGGTGATTTGCATTTGCATAGCGCCTCATTTCCTATCTATACGAGGCAGTTCGATTCCGGATTATCAGGAAAAGACTTTGATTCAGCCTAAATATATGTACCTCCTGCTACATACAACTTTAGTGTGTTTTAAGTGATCACGTGATTTATTAATCATCCTATTCATTAATTATCGCACATGCATATGAATTTGCTATTAGTTAGGTACTCCTTGCGAAATGGATTTATCAAGCAATTTGCTATGTGCATTAAGAAGTTGTACCGAGTGGACGCATACAGATATAGATAGATAACTATATAAAGTTTAACTGGTGCAAGTTTGTATCAATTCTCTATTATCTCTATGTATTTATTCAGATACATGCATGGATGCAACATCCTCATTTCAAATAGGTGTAGTAAGGAAAAATTAAGGCATTGAACATAATAAACACAATTCTTAATTTTAATACCATAGATATATATAACAGTAATCCTTTATCTGCACATTTTAGAAATTTCTTTTTCATTCCCATGCAGTGAGAAGGAGAACTATATAACAATCACCTCCTCTCGTTACAAATGAATTGATTGCTAATGAATGGATAATTTACGAAAACAACAACCTATAACATATTTTTCCTGCTTATAATATATTATGGTTTATAATATACCTACAGATAATATTATTAGGAATTTCTTGTTAATTACATTATAATGTAGTGTTCTATTCAAGTACCATTTAGTAGAAACAGATATCTCATTAAACTTTATGCTGGTATTTCAGAAGGAAGGATTACACAGTATATAAATATTTTGCTTTCTGAAACTATGCATACATAATGAAACGTTTTGTTGCTATTGCACAATAATTTTAATGATGAAACTTAAGAGGGGCAATCGAGGCGTTTCAACGGTGAATTTTTGTAGGGGAATGCATTGCTTATCTTATGTGTTT